>JANZXP010000062.1:18496-40936 GCA_027576715.1 Erythroxylum flavicans
AAATTTGCCTTGTGTGTGTGTTGTGTGTTAAAATGATTTGCTTTGAAATATTGTGATGTGGAAATTTGCATTATGATATATGACATGTGATAAAAATTGAATTATAAGTATAATTATGCTATGCCTTGGAATTGTATCATGACATTTTGATTTAAAAGGAAAGAAGAAAAAGCATGTAAATATGAACTTGTGATTGATTGAATTGAGCATGCGATTTGATTGTGTTTGGGCGAGAGAGGAACTGTTTCATAGTCACGTGCACGTCGACATAAAGCCTTCTCCCAGCTACCCGCTTGTGGCACATGAGATCCAAAAAGTGGACTCGTCTCGTTCACGGAGTAAACTTCGGTTTCTCTGTTTTGATCCACGGAACCCTCTAGCCATTTGTTTGTGCATTTGCATTTTTTATGTGTTAAGTTTTGATGAAGTTGTGTATTATGCTTTGATGTTAAATCACATCCAATATGTTTTATGTGATGATGTATTAAGTTATTAGTTATGAATGTTGAACTTACATTGTTGGGTTAAGATAAGATGAGTATGCTTATATGATTAGATGCATGTATGTTTTTTTTGTGTAAATGTATTATACCAAAAATGTGACTATACACGGTCCTATGGGGCATACCCCGACCCTCAAAATACAACAACCCGTCCTACAAATTACGGGCAGTAGTACAAAAATCAAAAAAGAAGGAGTGTTTGTTGGGCTAGGCCTTGAGAAACAAGCCCCATTCAATTAAAAGAGCCCATTAATAAAAGCAATAATACCCAGGGCCCATTACATCCAAAACCACAGCCCAAATACATAAAAAGAACTGTGGGCCCAAAAACATCTCAAAGAAAAATAGATGCATCTATGTTTGCTTTTGTGGCTCGTTGCCAATGACTATAAATATATTAGCCACTGAGCTGTGTAGCTCAACCCAATATTTTTCCCTCCTCAGGTGCAGAACCAGAAGATTAGCGATCCTTGCAAGGCATTCGAAACTCCAAGATAGCTAGAAATCTTTTGTACTAAGCTAGTGACTATTTTTTGGATAGATTTATAGGCATATCAAACATGAGCATCCTTTTGTATTTTGTATTAAGTTGATGTGTATGTTAATATGTAAGTAAAGCTTGTTCAAACATTCACTTTGTTTAGAAATGAGAATGAGAAATTGAGACGTTCCCTTTTATGTATGATTATGTTATTTTAAAGGTTAAGTATAATGGAATGTATATGTGCATATTCTTCTTTATTGAGATTGCAAGTTGTTGTTAGTATTAGAATAGCATGTTAGAGTTGGAAGTATTGCATGTGATAAATCATTGAGGTGAGATTCAAAAGTACTTAGTAGTTGGATTGATATAAAGAGATATTGCATTTTGCAAGCTTCCATAGGTGGAGAGATTGTGTTCTGAACTCAAGGGAAAAACTATATCGATTTAGGTAGATTTAGCCCAAGTTGTCTTTATGAAAGTTGTAGCTTAACGCTTTACTTTCCAACGGTATAAAGTATGCAATTTTTGGATATCGGAGTTGAGAGTTATGACCATTACAATTTAGGATGTCGCAAAGGATGTATATATGGAACAACTATGGAGATTAAAGTGATATGGCACTAGAAGAGGTGGATTTTGGGAGATTATGAGTAAAAGGGATGTTAGAATGGAGTTAGGATCCATTGGAGGGGTCTTGGAGGGTAAAAATTTTCGTTCCACCCAAAGGTTACACGGTCGGGTTGTGTATATTCACACTGGCCGTGTATTCCTGATGCAGAAAAATTTCCAGACCCGAAGGTTACACAGTTTGCCCTTGTTGTTCACACTGCCCGTTTTTTTCAAATGACAAAATCTCATTTTGAGTTCTTCATGAACGTTGTAGATCCAAAATTTCTCGCCAAAACCGTCCAAAGAATACCTTAATCTGATATCCCTAGTGAAAGTTATGCCAATTGTTCTGAGATAGGTACAAGGTGATTGAGGACATGAGCATAGTTGATTCTTTTGGCCAAAACTTCATAACCCGACCTCCAAATTAAGTGATTCTTGAAGCGATAGATTCCTAACACAATAGATTCCTAACACATTTTTCTACCTTTACACAAAAATTTGTAGCCTTTTGTGATTATTTGAAGTAGATTGATGGAAGAAAAATGAGGGATCGGTTGGAAGGGCATAATTAGGTTATGAACATACTTGGGATTTTTTGATGGCAAAGTGAGGGTTCATTAGAATAACCGTACAAGGAAACCTACTCACGCTTTTCGACTTCGGAACGATAATTAAGCTCTAGGAATGGGGTCCAACATTAGGACTCATATGAAAATAGTCCTATGGAAAAGGCTAGTATGGTTTAATAATAATTCTCCTAAACCCTCATTCAATTTGTAGACTTTTATTAAGTAAAAACTCTGAATCACGCATAGAGTAAAGGGCATGGAATTGCCTAATAACCTCTTTAAGCTTGGAATTTAGGATCTAGAATCTGAAATTCATCTCCTAGTTAACTGTCATTATGTTATTAGCTTCTGGAACCATTCTTGTAGCAAATGTAGACTACAATGGTCTGGAAATAACTGGGCACAAGTTATCCTTTGGGTTATACAAAGTTCATATATGAAGGAGATAATACCTTGCTTAAGCTAGTGTTTAGTTATTGAAGCTAGTGTTTAGTTATTGAACTTATATTATATGTGAGAAAAGGAATACAAGAGTAGTTCAATAAATAAAGCTCAGCATCTAGGATTTGTGCTGAGGCCTTTTTATGAGAATTAGAGGACTCATACTCACCAAAGGATTAATTGAGTATACTAGTTTTAATATTGCTTGATGTTGGCAAGTATCAATATAATAGAGAGTTCTGATCTTAAAGGGGACTCAAACATACTTCTAATAGAACTTAAACTAATTCAAACAATTTTTGTAGGATAAAGTGATGCTCCTAAGAATTATCTGCTTACTCTTAGCAGTAGCTTAGTCAATAGTCGCCTATTGAAGTTGCTTTTGTTTGTACTAAGGGGAATCTAAATAGGACATCCAAATCATTTGTTAAAATGCTTTTAGGTGGATTAAAGAACATATTTTTCCTAGTCATGTTAGCTAGAGATGAGTCATGATCTTGCATCCATTTGGTAAGTTTCTCACACTCATTAAGTTGTCTAGTTTGTTTCTCCTAATACCAAGAACTTTAAGTTTGTATTCTCCACAAACAATGACGATGTTGTATCCCTTTGCGTAAGGTGTAGCTTTTAGTTTCATAGGCAATGGTGGTGGTGGCTTTTCCAAGCTTATTTTATAAGCCATGCCAAAAGCTAGTTTGGTTGCTGTCATGTATTGTAACTTATGGATGTAGCTTTGCTACTCTTAGCATACTAATTCATTTACTTTAACTTTTAGAAAGAAAAATTAAAACATAGCATCAAATTCAAAAAGAAAATAGTTAAGAACTTAAATTAATTTCAAATATTATCTTCACATTTCTCAACGGTTATGATAATTATTCTTTTATACAGAATAGGAAGTGTATCAAACTTTTTAAAGTAAATCTTTTAAGTTAGTTTACAACATAATATTTTGGTAATTCTTAGATATATTTACTTACATCTATAAATATTGTATAAATTTCTATAACTGAAGCAAATATGAAAATTTTTGTATGTTTCCAAAGAGTTGAAACCTCCAATTATTGTATAACAATTTTATATTATATTTATTATTAAAAAATATTGATCTTTTTATATTTTTATTAATTACAATTTTTTAAGAGATAATTATTGATTTATATGTCTGTACTAATTTTGTTAATATTTGATTATAAATTATATAATAGATTATTTATTATAAATAATTTACATTCATAATATATAAATTTATTTTAAGTTTAATTATAGTTAAATATTTCAAAATTTCGAGTAAAATATAATTATTTATCATATAACTAATATTTTTTGTACTCATTACAAATTCTAAAAAACTATTTAAAATAACATTTAACATTGTAGAATTAAAATTTATGTTTATAGAATATTATACTTATCAATTTGGTAAAAATTATTTATAATGATTGATAAGAAACTATAAGTAAAATTAAAATAAAGGGACATATATTAAATAAAAATATTAAATGAAATATATTTACATAATATATAAAATATTAATTTAATTTAAATAAAATGTAAAATATTCAAATAAAATTTAAAAACGGTGCAAGGCAAGTTTAATTACAGCGGAATATGGTTGTTAGCTTGTTGCAAAGAAACATTTTATCTTTCACATGATTAAGCAATTCATTTAACATACATTATGTACTGATAAACCTTTGCCTTGCACACCAAATTATTTTCTTTTGCTTGTACAGGTGCATGTTTCTTTTAAAATGCTCATCTTTTGCAAGGCAAGACAATTCTTTCACTGAAGAACAGTCATTAGGAGTCCAAGTTCAGTAGCTCTCTTGTCATGTGCTATGTACGTTTAGTGTCTTCGTCAGTTTTCTTAGGTTAGCGAGAAATGATCCAAACGGCAATGACTGTTCCTGTACCTTTTAATCAACTATGAGTTTTTTAATTATATGTTCCATAAAATTTTGATGGACGAGTGTCTTAAAGTTAATTCTTTATTAATAATGGATTTAAATAAATTGATATTTATGAATTTTAATGTATTTTATTTTTAATCAATATTTTTAAAATTTTAAATGAATTAACATCTTTTACCACAATTAATTCTAACCACTGATTTCTTAAATTAGAAAATTGTTAGAGAGAAAGTCAATAGCGAAATTTTTACCCTTATTATTAGGTTTAGAAAAATAGTTCGAGTTCAATTTGACTTGATTGGACTCGACTCAAAGTTAACAAACTTAACTTAAGTTGACTGAACTTTAGGATCGACTTGAATTTTTAGAGTTTTAGACCATGTTTAGGTTTGGACTATAAGGTTCGACCTAACTCAAAGCCTAATACTATATATAATACTATATATATGCAATAAGGCTGAGAGTTTTGCTCTTCTGTTCTCTTGTTGCTTTCAGTCCTTTTTTTTCTTCTTTATTCTTGTTTTTTTCCTCTTCAATCTTTGGTTTCTTTAAATTCTTTCCTTAACCTCAGATACTAAACTCACTCAATCTGATTTAAGATAACTTTTTACTAAACCCATGTCAAAATCACCAAGCCTTAGTCCTCAAATTAGCAATATTCTTCAAACACTTCCTGCTTTCTCTAACCATTCTCTAGCGATTTCCTTAAGTGAGCCTTGGAAAGTTTTAGAATAAGTTGGAAGATTTCACTTCCTACCTCTCTTTCTTTAAGCAATCGATCCCTTAGATCTTTTTAGAGTTTTCATCTCTACTTTTACGCTTTGGATTCTAATTCTTATCGGGTTGGAGATTAGCATCAAGGTTTCAACAATAGAGATTAAATAAGAGTGTTGGGTTAGATGGAAAAGTTAAAGTTGGGTTAAGGTGGGGTTTTAGGCAAGCTTCAAACTACTCGAATCTTGATTGGACTCAAGTTTAGGTGATATGATTCAAATTGAACTTGCTCAACTTATTATTTGTCCTACCTATTATAACATAAAGTAAGAAAGAGAATACTCGAAGGTAAATTATAAGAATTATGTGCAAATCACATGATGTTATCCACGTACTTAAAGTTCAAGGATTATTTCATTCTTATTGTAAGGCCCCAACATATGCCCTAGAAGTACTATAGCAAGTTTAGGGTATATTATGAAGTGAACATAAAGAATTAAGTACATCTAAGCATAGTAAGGGACATAATGGTATTTAATGTAAAAGATATGGATAAATTGGTAATTTGTTCATTTTAGCATGGACATACATACTTAGATATGAAATATGGATAAGAATGAAATTAATTGATGAGATTATATGCCAATATGTATATGCCAATGTGGGAATTAAAGGAATAAGAATGACCAAATGTGAAATTTTCCTAAAGTCAACAAATTGGCCAATTGGATTAAAGCATATGTGACAAATAGGATTAAAGCATGTAAATCCAATAGGATTGAAGCATGTGTGTCATGAAATGGGCATGTAAGAGAGGAGAGAGGGACATGCATTTAGGGTTTTGAATGCCAAATTTTCCTCCTCTCATCTTCTCTCCATTTCATCTTCTTCATCACACCATTTTGTATGTAAGGAATCAAATCAATCCTAGGTAGAAATTAAGGTAAAAGTTAGTGGTTTTTCTCTTCATCTTTATCTTTTCTTGATTTTCTCATGAAGAGATAGAATTATAAGGTTGAGATTAAGGTTGAGATATGTATTTATCGTGATTCTAGTTGGTGAATCAAGCAAAGCTAAAGGAGAAGAGAAGGAAAAGTACTAGAGGAGCAAGTTGCTCAATTTCAAGGTTTGGGACTACGTTTAGTTTAATTTTTGTTTGTGTATGTTTGAATGGATACAAAGATTCATTTGAATATGAAATGGTTTCCAAAATGGTGTTCTGGTGTTACTTTGCATGGAATTGATTGAGTATGATAAGAGAGTAACGTGTAGCAGAATTCTGTCTAAGGTTCACTTGAACTAGTTTTGTTATTTTGGCCATAGCTTAACTTACAGACCTCAAAATTAGGTTATTTTAATTGTAAATGAAACTTAAGACATATTAATAAAAATCTATAGAAGATACTTGGACCTAATGCGGGCTTAATATAACTTGAATTTGAGATTGAAAATGGCGATCTAATGCTGCTCCTATTTTGGAGCAATTTGTGATGTTTGGTACATATATCATGATGTAGAAGTCAACATAGCTTGATTTTTGATGCTATGGGAACTAGAGATATAGAACAATAACTAGAAGACTTCAAAACCTAATTTGAACTTTTTCCATGTGAAAATTTCGGAACAAGTGGAGATATGAATTTTGGGCAGGGGACACAACGGAAAGGAACTTGCACTATTTTGAGTTTGTTTTCATTTCTGATGTTTAGCAAATCATATCTGAACCTTTTTAGATGTTTATGAAACTTTGGAAACACATAGAAATAAATGAAATATGACTCATCATATGTAAATTGGGTGATTAAACATTGAAATTTGATATTGATCATAATGTATGCTAAAGGAAATTTACCTAAATATAGATTATTTATATGCATATTTATTGCTTATATATGTATAATATGATTATACAAATGTGATTTTGATACCCTTCTAATGGTGATAAGTTATGACTTGCATGTATTAACTCAAATACCAATTTCAACATTTCAAATGAATATCATATGATTTGTCAATATATGAATTATGAAATTGGCAAATGATTAAAGGAAAATGTTACAGTACCTACTTCATTGTGTTGGTGATGGATAGATAGGCATTCCTATAGGGTTACAGTGCAGCTGCTACAGTTTGACACCAATTGTGTCTTTATTTCGAGACTATAGTGTCTCTACATTTTGATGCCTTTGGTATCTATAATTTGATACTTTCGAGTATCTACAGTTCAATATTTTTGGATATCTACAGTTCTCATTATCCACACCCATAGGAATGTGCAGGCCTAACACAGAAAGTAAATTAAACAATTATAAATAAGAAATATAGCATGACAACATGAATAATTAGTGTTGATGAGCATTTGTACTAATTGTATTGATGATTTATAATGATGAGTAGTTGTATTGATAATTTGTATTAATGAGCATTGAATATCAATGTTTGGCTTATAAATGTGAACTTACAATATATAAATTATACATTAAAGCATATTTGCATTCTGTACCTTAATTATTTATTTCTTCATTATTTATACATTTTGTGATATTTATGAATGTGTGTGCTTGGCAAATGACTACTGTGAGTGGTCATCCAAACTAAGTATTTCCCCACTAAGCTTTCACGCTTAACATGAGTGTTAATTCGTGTGGGTCCAAGTAATAGGAGTGAGATACAAGGATCATCTGCAAGGACCAAGGCCAACTATTAGTAGTAAATGTGCTTTTAGATTGTATCTTTTTAATAAAGATGATTGTATATATAACAGTTTGTAACTAAGAATTTAAGTTATAGGTAATATTTCTTTTAGTTTATCATGTACATGCAAAGATGCAATACTACTCTTAAATGATAAAAGTGATATGAAATTTTGTAATATGTATATGTATATATACAGTATTAAATAGACAAATGTGTGATGAGAGTCCCTATAAATAAATAGAAATGTATGCCATTAATATTTGTACAGAAATTTGGTTGCCCTATATATGGTGGTTGTAGGTTCCGTATAGGGGTTGTTACACTTATCAAATGTTTTTTAGTAAAACAGTTAGGCTAAAAGTGCTTTTTTGAACATTATTATTTTATATAACTTCAACCGTAAAGTCTCAAGGTGTTCACTTTCAACCCTAACATTTTTAAAACGTTCAAAATAGATCTTAAGTGGATAAAAAACTAAATGAAGTTAAACTTCCATTTATTAAGTACCATGTCATCATTAACATAGTATTTTATATTATTTTTTAAAATTAACTAGTATGTTTAACTACTACATGTATGCCAAATGGTATAGTGAGGCCTACTAATTGATTTAAAAAAGTTGAAATTATTAATATTTTAATTAGCTTAATTATTTTGTATCTTACTTATATTAATTAAATTTTTAACTAAAATCTTCAATCTAACTTATTTAAATCAATAAACTAATTATCAAATTATTGTGAAACTCTAATTGAATCTAAAAGGAGAGACATCTTTGAAAGAGTGCAATCTTAGTTGTAGCAAAGAAAACTCTATAAACAATATTATCAAGAACTTCAATGCATATAGTCCCTATTGATATTGGAACTAGGAGCAAACATATCACTTGTTCAATTAACCCATCAAATTTTGAGGTTATTAGATAGTATAGAAGCCAAACAAATATTATTAAATATGAAAAAAAGTTAAAAACCTCAACTACACCAGAGATAATGGAATTTCCAATTGAGAATATGAGTTTAACACTACCACCCAAAACAGATACATTGTTAGCAGCTACCTGCTACGAATCATTCATCCCTTTGATTGCAAACTTCTTTGCCTTATCAACTAGTCCTTCCTAAGTAATAATCAATCCCATGAAAATCACATCTAATTTAGTGTAAATATGGCTCCATTCCTGCTCGATAACTTTTTCATAAACTCAAAAGTTTATTTGAAATAAAAGATAGGTTCATAAAATCATTATCATCCATCCACATCTTAATGCCATTCTTCTCTACATAATATCTCTCTTCAGCATATGACTTTATTAAAATGACTGCATCTTGTCCTTCAAATTCAATTTTATAGAAAAAGAATATCAATATAGCCAAAACGACATGTCATACCAACTATCAACCCAATTGTCACAACAATTTTTAATCTTTTCGGGATTCCCCTGGTGGAAAAATAACTAACTGCAATATACCCAAACCTTTTTCTTTTAAAAGAAGACTATGCAAAAAATGTTGAATCCACATTTTTACTACTCTATAAGAACCCTAAGCTGAGAATTAACAATGACTCCATACCATCGATAATCTCATAAGCAATAATTCAAATCCAATATAATAAGCTAAACTAGAGAGAGGAGAAGGGGCTGGGTTCAATTAGAATTTCACAATAACTTGGGAATTAGTTTAGATTAGGATTTTAGATTAAAAAACTTAACTAATATAATTAAGATATAGAATAAGTAAATTAATAAAAAATATTAAAATTTTGTAAATTAATAAAAAATATTAAAATTTTAAATCATTTGCCAGCCTCACTTTCATGTGTCATACTAATTGTTTTTTTAAATAATAAAAATATCATAATAGCAACGACGTAGCATTTAACAAGAGAAAGTTTAATTATAGTTAATCTTCCGTCTACTTAGCATCTATTCTGAAAGTTTTGAAAACGTTATGATTAAAATTGAATGCTAACAAACTTAGGGTTCAAGTTATATTATGATAAAAATGACATGATTCCAAATACACTTTTAAGCCTAAAAAGCAAATTAAACATGTTTAATTATGGAAGTAATATATTGTAGAATAATTTTATTTTTTAATTTACATAACCATACGAGGGTTTCTATTACATAATATGCATAAAAATAAATCAAAACATTTCTTGGTCATGCAGTATTTTGACTATTTCATCTTAAGATGCAATATATAGATTAATTAAGAAACTCTAAAAAGAAATACAATGAAACATATTAAGGTGATTAACACTTAAAATCATAGAGAAGTATATACATTTATATAAACTAAGTACTAAATAGTGAAATAGAGACCTTTAATTCACCTGTAAAGAAGAACCCAACTAATGATTATTACAAGGTTTTTGTTTATAGTGTATTAAGAAATAAAACCATATCTCTTATACTGCGTCAAAAGATAGATTTAACAAATTGGAGTGAAGGTATGCTAGTTTGATAAGTTTGAAGCCTAGTAAGTGAGAATCTCTAAAACTAATACTAACATGAGAATGAGCATATCATCATGTCGGATAAAAATAGAATAAAATCAAAATTTATAGCATTTATTAATGACATGAATATTGAAGGGATTATATCTAATTAGCATCAAGTAGGTGAAAATCTTAATTAAAAACACAATATTTTGTTTGGAACAAAATTTGAGTTAGCACCCATAAACAAATGATATAAAAAGGATTTTGTTATTGAACCATGTAATAGATTATTTTAGTAGATCAGCCTCGTATTGTTAACATTAACAAAGACCACAAAAGGAAGAATGTTAGCTGGTTATTTGTTAGGATTTAGTTCAGTATGGGGATTTTTAAATTGGTCGACTTTTATGAATAATAATAATAATAATAATAATAATAAGAAGAAGAAGAAGAAGAAGAAGAAGAAGAAGAAGAAGAACAACAACAACAACAACAATACATGTATAACTCTTGTTTGACATTTACAACTAAAAGAGAGATATTTATCAATAAATAGAACATTAAAATTCATCAACTTTTGAAAATTGGGACTCTCACAGGCAATCTGATTTTCTAACAAACGTTTTACATAACAATTGCAAAAAAGTATCATTTTAATTACCTTAAATCTAGTAACATAATAAAAGTAGCAATATTATTAATAAAAATTTTAGAATAATCAATCCTAAAGTATTCAACATTTTGATATTTATTCAATTTAGTGTGCAAACTTTTAAATTTTTAATTGAGTGACTAACATTTTAAAATTTTAATAATTTAGTTCAAAATAATAGTTTTTATTGATGTGGCTAATAGATGGATATTCATATGACATTTAATAGATATGTCACATCATCAAAGATAACCTTTTGAATTGAATTGTTAAGATTTTAAAAAGATTGTTATTCAATTAAAAAATTTAAAACCTTAAGCACTAAATTAAAAAAATTTAAAAATTAGAATATATTATCCTTCATAAATTTGTTTCAAATATATGGAATTGTCAATTTAATAAAAAGAGTTTAAATAGGTTACTTTGGAATGCAGTATGATTCTTTTGTTTTAGAATGCTTTTATTTATTTTCTAGTACTATTACGCACAAATTCAATTCTTATGTAGTTGGAAAGTATGCATCACATCACTGAGTCGTCTAAATAAGAAGTTAATTGTTTACCTTTATAATGTTATGAAATTAAGTGCTATGAAACATTGGTATTATGTTATTATAACCTACTCATTTGACCTTTTTATCTTAAATGTTTAATTAGATATAAAAGAAAAGCGTTAAAATTCGATTTCAGAGAAGATAAGATATTAAAAATTCTTCATGCCAAATAATGCCCCAAGATCATTTTCTTGGAATAGAAATTCTTACTTGACCAATACCTTGGAGGCCATTGAGGGATATTTGTGAATCAGTAGTAAGTTGAATGGGGTAGATCATCTTTGAAAGCTTATCCAACAAGTTCTCTTAAGTGAAAGGGATGAAGCACAATTGGATTAATTATAATCACTTGCCTTATTGAGAACACTATTCCATGGTCCCATGGTTGTGGTTAGTGTTGAAGAGCGTTTGATGAGAGGGCTCAATCATGTTTGTATGCGTCGCAAACCACTTAGAAATGGACATAGTCTTGATTGGATCACGGTGACGAAGCAATGAAAACAATGCTAACACTTGATTGGAACATGAGGATGAAAAGGAATGACATGATAGTTGAAACCCTAACTTTGGCCATAATGTATGTTATAATATAGAATAAACCCATTGGATTATGACACCCACTACGATGACCAAGTTTACGAGAAAGAGACCCAATTGGTTTGTTTGGAAGTGCATATCCACATCAATTTAGGGCATCAATAGGAAGCAAAATGCTAGTTTTGGGTCCCAATTATTAAGTTCAAGGCAAAAGTTGTGGGAACGGAGTTTCAACTTTCTTAGCTCTACCTCAACTGCCACCAAGAGCTGTATTTTGCAATGTACTCAATTTGTCAAAAAAAAAAAAGGTACAAAGAAGAAGCACCTTTCCTTCAAGTGCACAAGTTTTCAAATGTATATAGATTGTGCTTCTGCACCTTTTATTTGCTTCAGACAAAAAGCATGACAAGAAATAACAAAGCAACTAATTTTTAAGCAAAAACAGTTTTAATATCCTTTCTAATAGTTGTACGCTACTAAGGAAATCGGACACCATCTTTGCACCTCTCTAAAGCTGGATATATAACCAGCCGACATACACCATACACAAGATAAAGCACCGACCTGCAATATATATTGACAAGTAAAAGATCTACACTTTGCACCGAAAAAAGGGTTTCATTTTGAAAGTGTTGCCTTGGGTTATCCCTTCCCTTTATTGACCATTCTATAAGGTGCTTAAAAAGTTGATTAAAGCCTATGAGTATGAGAGTTAAGATTTAAAGAGTGTATGTCTTAAGAGTTGCATTATCTTATTTCAGTAACTACACGTAAGACATATAATACCCACAAGGCATCCGGTTGTTGATATGTAAAAACTTCCCACGTTCAATAGAATTCACTGCTTTCACTATTTTGCAACAAAATTTTTCTACGGTGATTCCATGTTTGGACAGCAACTAATCCAATGGGTTGAAAGATCCAACATTTTGTAGATGCAAAACAACGATAGATCATATTGTTTGACTTGGAACCTAGAGAGAAATGTCAGGTTAATTTTCCAATCCAACCAGCTGGTGGAAGAATTGGTATGCATGTGCGTGGTCCCACGTTGCATCACCACAAAGGGGTGACAAGAAGGCACCAAACAAAAGCTATCAAGGTGTTAGTTGGAGTTCTGGAGACGATAGAGTTTCCGTAAATGATATCTCACCTTCCTCAAAACAAAATGATGTTTCATTTTTTCCCTCTGATTCTTTCTACTAAGGAATCATTTTGGGTTCCTTTTTTGTCTTTCTCATGCTATGTTTTCAACAGGACAGGGCCCATTGGAGTTGTATCGTGAACATATCTTTGGGCAAAGCGAGAATAAATACACGTACGATCGATCTTCCAATATTGTAAGAGATTGGCATCATTATTAAAGAAGGGTTAATCAATTTTAATGGTTACGAAATTCCATGCATGTCCTGTGATTATAGATGACATAATTTTGCACTTCTTTTAATATTTACCGGAGAAGAGATTCAAAGTGGTGATTTTGAGAGAATTTACGAGACCTCACAAATTAATCAGTACTTGAAGTTTACATCATTACTAACTACTAATAACTCCTTTAGTCAATCAAAATTATTTATGGTAATAATTAATAAAACTGCTTCTTATTAATCCATAATCATCAAATGCATAATACTCTTTTTAAAACATATGTGCTGCGTCTAATAATAAGAGATTAATATATTCACTACAATAAATAAGTTGTCAGAACATTAGAGTATGCCTAATAAGTCTGTTTCACTTTAACAATTTATAAACAATACTATAAATTAAATCATGTTCTGTGGAGTTATGGTTTTTTCAATTAATTTGGAAGTACAGTTCACACCAAATCATTTGTACGAGAAGAAAAATAATGAAACATGAAACTGTGGATGTAACAACTGCATGAGCTAGCTATGACTAATAGGGTAGCTTCAAACTTGGAACTTTCTCCACCGGAAACAGCTTCTGATGATTCTAACAACTAACTACATATTTTGGACAACCACCTGGTGAAATTCCAAATCTTACTTTACATTGATCATAGCTGGATTAACGCATGTTTTTAAGCTCGTCCATTATAAGGGGAATAAAAAGGATTGCGTCGAATAGGAAACAAAAATGATTGCTCACGAACATGCTGAAAATGGCTCTCAACTTAAAACTAATGATTATAATTTATAAAAGTTAGAAAATATGAAGTTATACTTAAACAGAGTCCTTTAATAAGTAATATTAGATGCATAATCGAAAGATTAAACACTTTATGCATCTCTGCCAATGCATCTCTCATATATTTGAAAGGCATACACTTACAACCCAGTAGCAGATATTCAGAGATGTTGTACAAAGTCAATAGAATTTTAAGAGCAATCGATCTACATATAATCAGAAATTAGTTTTTTCTCTCCTAAAATCCATACAGATGTGTAATACTGGATAACCAAAGGTTAATTCATGAATTACCACTGCTTAAAGAAAACTACATATTCCAAAAGTATGAAGACAGAGATTATAAAATCAAGTCTTAAAATAGTTCAATGTTTGTGCAATCCACTTCGTCTGCCCAAATTTCTACTTAAAACCTCCATTCTCAATTTCTCCAGCTATATCAAAACTATATACAGTGCTACCAAACTTGAACATAATGTAGTTGGGATGAATATGTTTATTTCTAAATTTTAACGTGTAAATGAAAAGTAATTATATGGAAAAGAAAAAAGAGCAGAAGGAGAACTAGAAGCATTATATAAGAATATAGATTGGATGTTGCTGATGATGGTCGACTCAAATTTGCATGGACTTGCTAAGGATAAGAGGTTAAAGTTTTCAGTGATGAAGAAGAATGGCAATCAACCACCAGATTTGAAAAATAAATAAATAATATATAAACTACAGGGAAAATGTACATCATATGTATGTAGAAGCTGTAACTTAAAGGACAAATTTCACGGTCCAGCCGGAGCTAGACTAAGATGTAAATCCAAACCCAAAGCATCGTCAAAAGTGGGCCCACCTTCCCCTTTCGAGAATCTACTCAACGACGCCGGTCCATTGTGACCTTCCACTCTATTCTGATGACCCCTACTGTGCGGTGATCCACCACTGGACATACTGAAATCCCCTACACCTCCACCATACGGTAACCCAATCACACCCATCCCGCCACCGCCACCGCCGCCTCCACCTCCTGGAAAAACACACCCATGCGAGACATGAAACGGCGGCGTTCCACGTGGTGGCAAGTAAACCCACGACGGAGGAGCTCCGGCGGTCGGGACAACCATCGACGGCGTCAAGAGATGGGGCGGAGGAGCGAAGGCGGAGATCATTGGATTTCTGCCGAACGACACGGCGGCGGCTCCGGCGTTTCTCGTGGCCTGCATTTGGGCTCGTTTGAGTTGTTGCCTTTCCTTTTTGTGAGCGTTTTGGTGGCCCCCAAGAGCTTGTGAGTTGGCAAATTCTCTGCAACAGTACTGACACTCGTATTTTCTGTTTTCACCGGAGGTGGCGGTTGGGGTAGCTCCGGAGGGGAAGGAGGTGGAGTCCGGTGAGCTGGAAGAAGAAGCTACTTTGTTGATGGAGTCAGCAGTGAGGTCTTCGTCTTCTGAGACGTTGAAGCCAAAGAGTTTTAAGCGAGTGGTTGTGGAAGCTGGCTTTGTTTGATAGTCAAGCTCGGCCATTAAAGCCCTACACACAGTAAACACCTTCTGGGTTTTGTTTTCACTGGAACAGAGAAGTAGCAAAAGTGGGAAATGTATGGTGTACTGCGTTTATGGTCTCAACACAACGCGCAAGTGGCGAAGTTTTGCATGAGTGGGGTATATATAGATATTTAAAGGATGATTGAAAGAGAGAGAAAGGGCAACGAAGAAAGGACATTGGATAAACAGTAAGAGCAGGAAGAGAGATCGCGTTCGCTTGTTGCGGACATCCCAAGGCAAGGAGAGTGCTTAATCTTATTCTTATGTTAACGTTAATATGTGAATAGGAAACGAGTGTATGTGACTGACTGTGATGGTATTTCACTCCAGGACCTATAGGCTTTGCAATTTGCATTGCACTTCTCAGATATAATTTAATCTTTCTATGCACGTTTTGACGGATAAACCACAACAATAATCCCCCTTTGTTTGTTAACCCAAATAGAATAGTATTACTCTATGACTTCGTCATTACTTAATGCCTATTACCATTGCTTAGTTCCATCAACCCTCCTCTTCAACACTAATTTAAATATTTTGGAATTGCGAGGATGGGGTTTAAAATCTTCATTCTATTAATCCATTAAAACGGTGGATGATGCTAAAAAGGAAGAATGTGCATAAAATGATTGAGGTTTATTAGTCCATTGATTTGATTGGGAGCTTTATGATTAGATAATAAATAAAAACTTGAATTAAAGATCAAAATTCGTATGAGCCATTCAATTTGTTGACTAGAGGACTCTTTTAATGGCCCCCCTACACTAAATAGTATTTATTAGCCACAAATCTGGTCTCAAGTACAATGATTCTCCAACCAAAGCAAAGACTATTGAAAGAGATTCCTTGGAAACTCTTGTATTGCTATTAGGTTAGAAAATTTGTGATGATCTGGGCCACTTCACTTGCTTTTCAGTACTTGAGAGATGATCAAAAGTGTTATTGGGTTAAGAAATTGGAAACCTATTCGTGGTTAACAAATTTGTTAGATCAACTAAAGAGGGATTGGCTAAATAATACGCAACTCACAGCATACGGACAAGTCTTAACCACTTTGTTCATGACACTTACCTTTCTACTATAGTGCTCATGCCAGCTTCATTTACATTATTATAATGATTATGAATCTTCATCTTCCCTACACATGTATATTAAAAGACGAGAGATGAAAACTTCAACCGAACACCAGTTCCCCATGAAAAATACTTCAATCTTCATCTTCCCCTTGTCTCCTCCGGCTTCCTCATTCGAAATCCTCACAGGGGAAGTAGAACACCAGTTTTGCCTCTTGCTTCTTAACCTTGGCTACTTGTTTATATCTCAAAAGTTGTTGCAGAACTTCAATTGAATGCTGGCAATTAATTTACTAAAACCATGTCCATTGATTCTTTATTTCTTTCAATGATTTTTTTAACTCAGTTAGATATTTAATTAAATTTACTGCATACGGGAGTTTCTTCTCATGAACATTCATTTAAAACCTAATAAATCAGAAAATACTTTCATAGCTTTACTTTACGGCCTCCTTTGATTATTATCGACAGAATTTTAGTAGTACTAGTTTCCATTGGTTCAACTTGTTTAGCCCAACAATAATTATGTTATGTTTAAATACAGTATTTGTTGTTTACAAAATATAATCTCCAGATTGGTCTGTAGTAAGAAATCACCTCATGGGACCAATGTTTTCTGTTCCACTCAAGGGTGAATTGAGTCTGACTCAATCCGAGGAGCCGACACCACTCCGCATAAACAAAGTCAAAACCGGCATGCATGCAGACATAAAAGAGTATCTGGTATCCCCCAGTATCCTAGACTTCTATAACAGATACATTCAAGATCTAACGCCGTCAAATGTCCCCACCCTCTGTTCACTTCTTGATGGCCCACGTGTCACCATCTATTTATCGTGCGTATCTATCCTTAGATACTCGTGTTTCACGTGATCATGCAAAAACCTTTCCTCTCGCGCACTCTTGTTTAGTGAACTAAAGTCAACATGGGAATTAATCTTTTTAAGTATGTCCATCCTAAAATCTGTGCACTTCAATTCATACAATTAATACAAGTTAAATATTTTACCCAAAATTAAGAGAGATTTTAACTTCCTCGATTAATCAATCACTAAATTCATTTGGTATTCAGCTTTCTTTAGGTAAGACTATAATTATCTCCATATTTTGTACCAGAAAGTGTTCGAAAGGGTATGTCTGTAGTATGCATAATCCTTTTGTCTATATATTTAATTTGTTTTATAATTATAACATTGCATATTGAGATAATGTATACAGGGTGAGACAGATACGACTGGAACTACATGTTGAAGCACATACGAACTAGTGAATGTTCAGGTGCCTACAACTATGAGTTTAGCCCCACCATTACGTGCTGATGATGGATGATTGTCTAGGATGTTTGCGTGATTGACGTTGAAATTTATATCACTAAAATGGGTTCTTTCGTTTTTGGAGAGATCTTTCCGAATCTTACTAACTATGAGAGAGATAGAGAGACAACTAATTTAATTGTTAACTTTGGTAAAACCCCACTTGGCGACCATGAATACTAATGTGTATTATTAGATCAAAAGCTCTTTCCCAAGTCTTCATCACAACTCTTAGCATGGCCCACCTTGTCTCCTCGTCCTCCTGCTCTCTTATTTTCTTATTCAATGTCCCTCTTCAGCTTAGTCAAAATTTCCCGTGTAAGAAAATCTTCTATCAATCTCTACGAATCCAACTCATGAATTGAAAGCTTATGCTCTTTTTAGACCGTTAGATTCGATGATTAATCATGATTAGTGCTAGTTCAGATAACCCCAGGTGGCAAATTCCAATCCACACACATGAGGTTAATATGACCTATGCGTAGGCTTCGGAAAGTCAAGGTAATTAAATTTTGTCATAGCAGCCCGATGGTTGATTTATATAATTATATAATATATGCATATGCCATATGGGTCTGCGTCTGCTACTTCTTTTTCTTCAATTTTCAAAAAAAGTTGTGTAAGCTGGGGAAAAGAGATGGGGTACTTGTAATGACCCATTTTCTGCATCATTTGGTGGTGGACCCGTATCTTTAGGTCTCTCAAATGGGGTTATAGAGGAGGCTTGAAATAATTGTTAAGGCATTCAGATTAAGTGTATTAGATTATGATCATCGATGGTCTAGGAAAAAAAATATATTTTTACTAAACCTAATCAAAGCACCTTTTTGCTTTATTATGTTGGATCCAATGATCTTGTCCTTTAGGCCTTTCTCACTCTTGGGAAGGTTAGAAAAACCCGCAAACTGGGACACTATCAACCACTCATGGGGCTTAGGAAGGACTTGGTCTCACTCAGAAAGAAAGACACCTAAAAGAAAAATTGCATTGCACAAGAGATTTAAGAGTTGGCATATGAATATTATGGTAGTTGGGACCAGTTGTGTCCAAGTACAATTAAAGGCTTGTACATCAATGCTTCATTGGATGTCCCACTGGTCTTCAATCAATTCTGATATAAATAGAAGTCTAAAAGATCCAACTTACTAAGCAATTGAACGAGTTCATTTCTCACATGGATTTAATGAATTTAAATTTTAGTGAAGAAATTGATTAAGAAACAGATAGCTCTTCATAAATTTCCTTTTCTTGGCTAGTTGGAAGTAGTAATCGGTCCTTAGTTACGGATAGAAGTTCCATCCATATGTACAATAAAAATGTATAATTTAATTATGACTTCAGGAAGATTAACACAACTTGCGGGCGCCTATTATGTACCGCTCAAAGAAGAAGCAGCGGCAGCTAGACGAGGGTACTACCTAGATACCATGTCTAAGGCTATAAGTATACGACTTGTTAGAGGGTAGGTAAACACAGGCGCAAGGATTTCTCCACTAATAGAGGGTGACACATGGGAGGTACACCCAATTGGTTTTTCTTTGTTCTTGGAACAGAACTTGATAGGCCCCACACAAAACATTGGTCACACTGGGACCACCACATTTGCAAATTCGGGGGCATTGCATTTGCACACCCACACGCACATAAAAGTGTGCGGGTGAAACAATTGCCTTGTTTCCCAAGGGATTATTGAATGTAGTGTAGCTTATTTGATGTAGTGTAGTTTATTATTATTTTTATCTTTTGTTTCTCAATTCAGTAAAGAATTTGTTTAATTGAATTTTAATTTTTTTTCAGTTTTTATAATTTGTAAATAACATTAATTTTCTATTTTTAAATTTTTGTTATAATCAAATTTGATATTAATTTAATATGTTATTTAATTATTATTTGATTAGGATTGTTTTATTATTTTATTTTATAATTAATTTAAAATATTTCTTTGATAATAAAAATAAAATATTCTAATTTGATAGTTATTCAATAAATATATTTAAGATAAAAATTTCTTAAAACATATAAAATTCATTTTTAAAAATAGTTATTTATAAAATATAAAATAGTCGTTGATTTTAATAATCAAAATTTATATTAACAAATAAAAATTAGTTTATAAATATATTTTTATAAAATACAATTAATTAATATCTAATATTCAAATAATACTACGAATAAAAGTCGAATTACGTTAGCAATTTGAAATCAAAAGGTTTCTCACAGCATAATTTATAATTTTATTTCTTCTTCTTCTTACAATGCTTTCCACGATCAAATATTAGAACACTTTTAGGAGCCTCAATCATGTTCTACTTTCTTGTTGATTGAAGTGATGCCGATATTATCGTTTTAAAGATCACCCGAATCCTGAATATGGTCCACCAAGATGTGCTTATCAAGGAAAAAAACAACCAATGAAGGTCTATGAAACATTAATTAATGTAAGATTTATTTCAGACATGATCATGTATCATGTTAGAAATCCATTAACTTTCTAATCACCCTTTTGTTTCTTTTTGAAACAATTATTTTTTAAAGGATCTAGAAAGCATTAAAAATTTTAGAAAGATGGTACCAATGTAACTTAGTTTTCAAGTTGGATATCCCTTTTTATAGATATGTTTCAAAGCATTGTTTAAACAATCCAAACATTGTGGGTGTGACTCAATTAAACCCTTCCATGTACTCCAAGTGACACTACCTGCTTCCTTTTAATAATACCCAAGGTGGAAGTTGGGTGGAGTTAGCTTTAAGTCATGTGAAGTGACTCTTTCTCTCTCATCTCGCCAATTTAATAATCCATTATCATACTGCTAATTGCATCTTATTAATGCCTAGATTACAGCCTAGAAATGGCTAACAATTTTCAAATAAAAATCATTACTAAGCTCTCCATCCAGCTAAAGAGCAACTAATAATATAAAACGAACGCAATACACACTAGAAAGCCCGTGACATGTGTTTGGGATGAGGGACTCGAGAGTCAATCAATAAGACAAACTAAATGTGCCTTGGTTGATACTAAAGTGAAACACTTAAACTGCTACAAAGAACACTTAAACTGAAAAGACATATAGATGGGAGACATCTGTGTACACATACACAGATGACATGACAAAATCTTATTAAGTGGGAAATTTGTCAATGGATTGCTACAGTTTTCAGTTCTTTTCATGAGACACATTGCATATATCTACTAGCCTATCCCTACTTGCCACTTATTTATACAAATCAACCGCTACAGGGGTGACTTCATTTACACTAGCTACAGTATATATTGGATGTGGTTTGGTCTCTTTTTGCCTCACGGTGAGGAAGCATTTCTTTCTCTTTCCTTTTCCAATTCTGGTTATTACTGATGTTACCTTCATGTGGAAGTGGGGTTAGCGGGGAAGTTCTTGGACATACATAAAGAGAAAGTCTGAAAAGATTCAGATATAACTGCCCGGAGAAAGAACTGAAACTGAAGAATCTATATCAGTTCATATATGTTGGGGTTTTCTTTTCTCGCATGTTTACATTGAACATGTGGGGCTTTGTCTTACAATATATTTTAAGAGCTTGCAGATTTGATAATCTAGGATTATGTATTTACTATTGCAATGTTTTTCTTAAATTAAAATATTTCATTAAAGCCTATAAAGGCAGACAAGACAAAATTACAAAGCTATTTAGTCAAAGCAGACCATCATTCAAATACATTCAATTTCAATCTAATACTATATCGCTCTAGCCTCCATCTTCTTTTAATGGGATGACTTAGATCATCATTGGTACGGTGAGCAACTAGTATCTCCTTGATCCAATAACAGGTTTTATTTGCTATTGCATACTTATCAAATTGTACATTCTTAAAGATCTTTTGATTTCTTCCATTCCAAATTGAGTAGACTGAGCAAATGAGGCAAGGCTTAGACATTTCTTATCTTTCCCAACTCTCTTATATTTATCCTTTACCCACGCTTTACTACTAAAATGTTATTAGATAAACAATCCTAGAGTTTTGGGGCATTTGTCTCATGGAAAAGTTTAAGCAGAAAAAGGTTCTATCTATTATTGAATATTTAATCCATTAGAGGAGCTTTTGGAGTTAGCTATTCACCTAATGACAATATTACCCTCCACTTTTCTCTCTACTTTTGCTCTGTGTGCTTTCAAAGTTGTTTTTTTATCGTACAATTATGTTGTGAAGTTTGGAAGAATATAATAAAGGGGTTAATTAAACTTTTTAATCTTTATTTAATTTTATAA
>JANZXP010000064.1:2672-15210 GCA_027576715.1 Erythroxylum flavicans
TTTAGGGATTAAGCTCATATTTAGTTTTCTTATTATTTAAAAATAATTTAAAAATTCACCTAATTTTTAATTATTAACAAGTGAATTAGATTAATTATATAAATATATTTAGACAAATTATAAAGCCAAGAAGACAATTATATGAACACGTTAGGGACTTATCGTATTCATTATTGTTAGAAAGGCCTAACTTACCCCCAAAAGTTAGCTCAAGAGGGGAAGTTTGACACTATTATAAATTGTTGAATGCTCTTACAGTTGTCCGATGTCGAATTCCTGACACACCCCCTCAATCCAGAGCAGGATTGAACATCTGATGGACATATTGGGCAAAGGGATATAACAAGGCACCGCCCCAAATCATCGAGACAACCTGACTCTGATACCATGTTAGAAAGGCCTAACTTATCCCTAAAAGTTAATTTAAGAGGGAAAGTTTGCATACTATTATAAATTGTTAAATGTTCTTATAGTTGTTCGATATAGGATTCCTAACAATCATTTTGGTTATAAATGGTAGGGTAAGGGGTTGACAATGACATGGACTGACGGGATAACTGTCCTATTTATTTATATATATTACTTAACAAACTTTCCTTTATCAAGCAGTAAGGTCTCGTCACACTAAAATATTATCTTCTTTTTTTTTTTTTGAAAAATCACTAAAATATATTATCTTCATCATTGCTTGGAGACTGTCAATAAGCGGTAGAGAGAACAAATGAATATATCACTTGAGGTCTTATTATGAAACAATTCTTATTATTATAAATATATCACTTGAGGTCTTGTTATGAAACGATTCTTATTATTATATTAGTAAGACAAAACAAAGCATAGGAAAATGTCAAAGAATTGGAAAAATAATTACCGTAATTAAGATTTACTTTTTAATTATGTAATTTAATTCTCTCATATTTTAGTTTAAATATTTATGTAAATGTATGCATAAATCATCAAAATGTGATAGATTGATTGAAGATATCCGATATTAATATAATATTTCAAACATTAATAATTTTGAGCTTAAATTTAATTTTATAATTTAAATTTAAAAATAAAGAAGAAAACAAATAGTATAACGTGTGTGACTCCGTAATTAATGTACTAGAAAATAGACTAACAAGAAAAATATAAACTTTAAATAATTAGAAAAAATAAATATTTTATCTTAAACTAATTGGTTTTGTTGTTCTTGTCTAGAAATCAATATCGCTATTATCATTTATTATAAAGGTAGAGTTTATGTTTTTAATTATTGAGAATTCAAAAAATTAAAATCATACATTTTTTATACAATTTGTTTAACAATAATTATATAATTAGTGATTCCTATATAATTGATGAGATAAACAACTCAAGTGAAGATATATATAACTTACTATTCTTCAATCAAATTACACCTTACCGTGATCACTTTATAAATAATTTATGAGAAGAAATGTCCACACTGACAGATGATTAACATGATACAAGAAGACTTTTTCACATTTCAGAGACTAAAATGTCTACAAAGATAAAGATCAAATGGACTAACATGAAACAAGAAGATTTAGACAAATTAGTGAGAAAAAACAGACAATGGCTGTACCTTGCAATTGTTACTGACCAAAGATCCATATTCTAACTTAAATGGTCAAGAACAGTTGGTCTTTCCACGTTCTTTCACAGATTGGCATGTATGTGATATACAACTAACACTTCACTAACGTATCAATAAATGATTAATAAAATAATAAGTTAGAGTAATTAAATGAAATTATAATAATCTAAAAAAGATGTTCAATTATCATTAAATTAGAAATAATATTATCACGAATTATTACTATTTTAAAAGTGACGGAAAAAATTGAATATCTTAGTTAAGGTCTTATCAAAATACAATAATAATAAGTTTGAGACAAGAGCAATAAAAAATACGGAAGAATTGAAAAAATATGCAGCATAATTACGATTTGTTTATCTAATTTATTTTTAAACTCTAATTTCAAAATTATATATATATATATATATATATATATATATGATAAAATTAGAAAGATACAAAATAGATTAGCATGACCCTTACATAATTTTGACATGCACAATTCTAAGAATGGTGAGCATACGTTTGCAGCATAGCAGGTATGAACAGAGTTTTACAGCTTTTTTAAGTATATTTGTCTTATTATATATATATATATATATATATACTTTTCTTTTAAACTTGTATCAACTCACGATGATTTTTTTAGAAGATATGGGCACCATATCAAATATCTTATTTTATTTTATTTTATTTTTTATTTATTTACTTTTTTAAAATTTTTTACCTACTCTTTTAGCATATCAATTTTCATATCAACTCTTATAATTTGTATCACTTTTTTATTATCATACTCATATGTGGCTCTATCGGAAACAATCTCTTTACTATATAAGGATAAGGCTGCGTATTATCAAACCTCCCTAATTTCTGCTTTGTTATGAGATTTTGGACTGAGTGATGACGATAATAATATATATTTTAGTCAAACCACATCTAATCACTTTAGAAATAACTCGGAAGCAAATTTTTCCTCAATGACATGGACTAACGATTAAAAAGAAGACTTGAAAAAATAACCCTCCAATTAGTTTATTTAACTTTTTTGGCCAAAAACTCAAAATCGAGCTTGAATTGTCAAAAAAAGTGGGTCCTTCAATAACCTTCTATAGGTTGATATGCAACTAACTCTCTGGCTTAATCAGTGAAAAGTAAAATTAAAATTAAAGTAATTAAATGAAAATAAATAATTAATGTGAGTGAACTCATAAAAATATTTTTATTCTTTTTCAAAGTATAAGATTAATACCTTGTATTTATGAGATAAGGCTTATAAATGTTAGCAAATATATAAAACTAATTAAGTTGATCTCACACAATAGCTTAAGCTATTATGGTGAAACGATCGCTTAATATGGTATCAGAGCCCTTATGACCAAACGGTCTTTAATTCAAATCCTACCACCACCTATTTATCATCAAATTAATTCAGCACAAGGTAGAGTGGATCTGTGCAAGTTTCAAACCCAAAGGGCTTTCGCTTGAGGGGATGTGTTAGCGAATATATAAAACCAATTAAGTTGACCTCACATAATAGCTTAAGTTATTGTGGTGAAACGATCGCTTAACAATAACTTTTTATATTAAAGTTATTTTTTAAAAATTAAGTTTTATTGACAGTTTTAAATTTTAAAATTAATTAAAAATAATCAAGATCATATAACAATATATTACAATGAATTATGAAATAATCAAGACATGGATTGATGACTAGCATAAAACAAAAAGATTTTTTCTTGTTAATCACTTTGCAAATAATTTATAAGCAAAAATGTCCACGAAGATAAGCTTAGATGGACTAACATGAAACAAGAACACTTGGAGAAATTAGTGAAAGAAACAGATAATTGCTGTACCCTCCAATTGTTCTAGACTTAAAGATCCATATTCTAACTTGAATAGTGAAGAAAAGTTCATCTTTCCATATCCTTTTATAGGTTGAAATGTATGTAATGTACAACTAACACTTCAATAATGTGTCGATAAGTGAATAATAAAATTAAAATTAGAGTAATTAAATGAAACTATATAAATAATGTGGATAAAATTATAGAAATATTTTTATTTTTTTTAAATGTAAGGTTAATAATTGTGTCAATAAGAAGACCAATAACCTTTATTACGAGGTTCTTTTACTTTAAACTTATGTTTTTTTATTAGTTTATAAGAAAAATTAAACTAAAATTTAAAACAAAACTTGGCAACTATGAATTTCTTTAATTTTTCAAATTGAAATAACAAAGATTACTAGCATTTTAATGGTGATTATGCATTATATGTAGAAATTTTAAAATAAGAAAGTCCATAAATATCAGTTTATAAGACTCCTTTAAATTTCCAAATTGAAATAACTAAAATTACTAAGACATAAGAAACTTCATCCATCTATGTACATGTTAATAGTGATCATCTATTTTATGAAGAAAATTCAAAATTAGAAAAGCAAAAAAAAAATGATATGAATTTTCAAAAAATATATATCCAAAGTATTGATTTTACCGTTAACAAATTAGTAGTGTTAATATTAGAAGCAATACCAGGAATGTCATTAATCATAAGAGGACCTTCACAATACTAATTACTAAAAATTCAAGAAATTAAACTAATTAATTTCTTGTATAATTCATATATATATATATATATATACATATACATTTTTTCAATCAAATCACCCATCTGATAATTTGTTGTGTATGTTATTGGCCAACCATCCATATTATATAATTTTAATGATAAAGAAAACTTGACATTCCCTTAGCTTGATATGTAATGTGATATACAGCTAACTCTACAATAATGCCTCAACCAATAAAAAATAATATTAAAAATGAAAGTAATTAAATAAAAATAAATTATTAATGTAACATAACATCATGTATCATAAATACTTTTAAAATAACTTTCATAATATTAGTATTTTATCTACGGGAATACTTATAAACTTTTATCTAATACTCTGTCGATTGAATTATATATTCTGACTTGTAAACTTTTATCTATTACTTTTTTCGTTGCAATATATCTTCTCATATATATATATATATATATGTATATATATTATGCATTTAGACCAAAATTTAAATAAAAATGTTAACAAATATAAATTTTAGCTATTAAATCTGTAATTTTCTTATTTAAAATTAATTTAAGAATTTTACCGTAATTTTAAGTTATTAATAAGTTAATTAAATAAATTATAAAAATATATGCTAGCAAAAACTATATATGAACACACTAAGAAGTTGCCGCGTTCATGACTTTGGTGGTAAATGGTAGGGTAAGGATTCATAAAGTCATGGATTGACAAGATAAAGAAGACTTTGAAAAATAAGGGTTCATAAATGTGACTTTTCAATCAGTATGTTTGATCATATTTGAGCATGAATTGTCAAGAGAAGTTGGTTTTTTCATATTCTTCCATTGGCTGATAAGCATGTGATGTGCAATTAAGTCTATCTTAATTAATAAAAAATAAAAATAAAAATAAAAAACTAATGTAAATCAACTCATAAAATTATTTTTAATTCTTTTTTACTTTATAAGTGTGAGCAGGCTTGTAACCAGTCTTTACAAGAAAGTTTAGACTAAAATTTAAAATAAAACTTTTAAATATCTTTTATTTGTTTGCAAGAAAGTTTATACTAAAATTTAAAATAAAACTTAAAAGTATGAAATTTATAACCTTTTAGTTTTTAAAACTAAAATAATTTAAGTTTAAAAATTTTAAACTACTAAAATATAAATTTGCTCCCTTTGATAATCTTTATATGAATTACAAAAAAGTCGCAATCCGAACAAAATTGAATTGATGTTAACATATTAAATTTAATTTGATTCAAATTTAATCCAAAATACTCTTATAATTACAAATAACTCTAACTATTTTTCTTTGCACTTTTAATAGATTAATTTAGATTTATTTTGGCTAAATTTGAAATTTATGCATAAAAATTTAAATTGACAAAAAATAAAATTTATTCTTATAAAATATGTCTAAAATCTAAATAGGCTCAATTTTAAATATTTTTCGATTGAACCCAATTTGAATTGGTCCATTACTATTCCAAATCTCTTATCTCGTCGGGGTCCAATTCCTTTTTTTTCAAAAAAATACTCTTACTTTTTAACTATAGTTATAGAATAAGAGTCGAGACAAGTCAATCAAGAAAAGTACAATTTTTTTATTTACTCTTAATTCTTATTTGTCTTTGGAATAAAAAGAGATTAAGTTTTTTCCTTCTAATAATTTTTCTCTTCTTTAAACTCAAACAAAATCATTACACTTGTATTTAAAATATTTTCATATCATTATCATTTAAATAATTTTTAGAAAATAAATTTCAATTTAATATTGAGTTCTTAATAAATAATTTTAATAAAAATTAATAAATTAATTTACAGTAATAAAATTAATTAGTGTATATTAAGTAAATGATATTTGGCTTACAACCTATCTAATAATTAAACTTTTAATTAAATTAAATAATTCAATTATCTATCATTTAGTTTAGATAAATAAGAATTCAAGACGATAATTATATATGTAATGCATTGATAAAAATTTTCATTTGTTCTTAAGCTTAAAATTCACGTTATCTTTTGTTGAGAATCCAAGAAATTGAGTTAATTAAAGATGATTATTTGGTTGTAACAGTAGTTATATGGATCAGATCATCTGTGCTAGGTAATCTGTTCCTCTCTATTCCAATAGTTTTAACTATCTAATTTCTCTCAATATAATTATTGGATGACTAAAATTTGATGGAATAAAGTAGGAATAGATTACCTGATACAGACAATCTGTTTCTGTGATTACATAATCTATGAACTAAACAAGTTAATAAAACTTGTAAATACCCTACGAAGAATTAGAATAAGTAATGACATTGACATATCAGTAAAATTATGTAGAATGACAATAAGCTAATTAACATGTTGATAAATTGTGGATATAGACATGGACTAACAAAAAAAGAAAGATTTTGAAAAATTAGAAAAGAAAACAGATAATTTGTTGTGTATGTTATTGGCCAACCATCCATATTGTAATCTTAATGATCAAGAAAACTTGACATTTCCTTAGCTTGATATGTAATGTGATATACAACTAACTCTACAATAATGCATCAACCAATTAAAAAATAATATTAAAAATGAAAGTAATTAAATAAAAATAAATTATTAATGTAACATAACATCATATATCATAAATGCTTTTAAAATGATTTTCATAATATCAGTATTTTATCTACGGGAATACTTATAAACTTTTATCTAATGCTTTTTTTATTGAGTTATATATTCTCACTTATAAACTTTTATCTATTACTTTTTCCGTTGAAATATATATTCTTATATATATGTATATATATTATGCATTTAGACCAAAATTTAAATAAAACTTTTAACAAATATAAATTTTAGTAATTAAATCTGTATTTTTCTTATTTAAAATTAATTTAAGAATTTTACCGTAATTTTAAGTTATTAATAAATTATAAAAATATATGCTAGACAAAAACTATATATGAACACACTAAGAACTTGCCGTGTTCATGACTTCGGTGGTTAATGTTAGGGTAAGGATTCATAAAGTCATGGATTGACAAGACAAAGAAGACTGTGAAAATTAAGAAGATGGCAGGGTAAGTGTCATAAGTGTGAATTTTCTATCAGTGTATATGTTTGACCATATAGGAGCATAAGTTGTCAAGAGAAGTTGGTTTTTCCATATCCTTCCATTGGCTGATAAGAATGTGATCTGCAATTTATTGTGATTCAAATTTAATCCAAAATACTCTTATAAATATAAATAACTTTAATTATTTTTCTTTGGGTTTTTATTAGATTAATTTAGATTTATTGTGGCTAAATTTAAAATTTAGGTATAAAAATTGATAAAAAACTAAGTTTATTTTTGTAAAATATGCCTAAAATCTAAATAGGCTCAAGTTTAAATATTTTTGGATTAAATCCAATTCGAATTGGTCCATTGGTATTCCAAATCTCTTATCTCGTCGGGGTCCAATTCCCTTTTTTTCAAAAAAAATAATCTTACTTTTTAACTATAGTTATAGAACGAGAGTGGAGACAATTCAATCAAGAAAAGTATATGTCTTTATATTTACTCTTAATTCTTATTGGTCTTGGAAATAAACAGAGATTAAGTTTTTTCTTTCCAATAATTTTTCTCTCCTTTAAACTCAAACAAGATCATTACACTTGTATTTAAAATATTTTCATATCAATATCATTTAAATAATTTTTAGAAAATAAAAATCAATTTAATATTGAGTTATTAATAAATAATTTTAATAAAAATTGATAAATTTACAGTAATAAAATTAATTAGTGTATATTAAGTAATTGATATTTGGCTTACAACCTATCTAATAATTAAACTTTTAATTAAATTAAATAATTCAATTATCTATCATTTAGTTTAGACAAATGATAATAATTTAATACGATAATTATATAAGCAATGCATTGATAAAAATTTTCATTTGTTCTTAAGCTTAAGATTCACGTTATCTTTTGTTGAGAATTCAAGAAATTGAGTTAATTAAGATGATTATTTGGTTGTAACAGTGATTATATAGATCAGATCATTTGTACTAGGTAATTTGTTCTCGGTATGTTCCATCAGTTTTCGGCTATCTGATTTCTTTCTTTACAGTTATTGTATGACTGAAAATTGATGGAATAAGGTAGGAATAGATTAATAGACTATCTGTTTACATGATTATATAATGTATGAACTAAAGAAGTTAATAAAACTTGTAGATACCCTACGAAGAATTAGAATGACATATCTGTAAAATTATGTAGAATGACAATAAGCTAATTAAACCTAGCGGACACATATCCTTTAGGAACCACTGGTTGTTCCTCCCCCACCTGAATTTACTCTTAATTCTTGTCAATCAAGAAAAGTATATTTCTTTATATTTACTCTTAATTCTTGTCATTTTTAATTTCTTAAATTCAAGTTAATTCAAAAATCATATATTTCCAATAATAAAAAATGTCAAAATTAAATAATGAGATATAATAAATATCTTAACAAATCATATCGCTTCTTAAATTTTATTTTTTGTAGCATAATCTCAAATAAACTTGAATATTTTTTTATACTTTTTAGCAATTAAATATGTATTTTTTCTTATTTAAAAATAATTTAAGAATTTTACCATGATTTTAAATTATTAATAAGTTAGTTAAATAAATTATAAAATATATGTTAGACAAAAACTATATATGAACACACTAAGGACTTGCCGTTTTCATGACTTTGGTAGTAAATGGTAGGGTAAGGATTCATAAAGTCATGGATTGACAAGATATATAAAGAAGACTTTGAAAAATAAGAAGATGGTAGGGTAAGGATTCATAAATGTGACTTTTCAACCAGTATGTTTGACCATATTAGAGCATGAATTGTCAAGAGAAGTTGAATTTTCCATATTCTTCCATTGGGTGATAAGCATGTTATGTGCAATTAAGTCTATGCCTTAATCAATAAAAAATAATAATAGAATAATCAAATAAAAATAAATAACTAATGTAAATCAACTCATAAAAATATTTTTAATTCTTTTTATTTTATATCTGTGAGAAGGCTTATACTATTCTTTAGGTTGAAACTTATGCTTCTTTTAAAAATTCCATATAACGGTGATATTTATATGAATTACAAAAAATTCCATAAAACGATGATCTTTATATAAGTTTGGCCTGATATGAGAAACTGTTGAAGCTTCTCCATGGTTGCATTTCTTAAGCATAAGCAGTTGGCAACTATTGTTAGTCAAAAAAGGCATTCACAACTTATTAAACATATGATATGACCCAGCCTATCAAGTAGAGTGTGTTAACAAGCAGAATGTCCTTCATAACTTATATCTGGAAATGAATTAAAATCGGATAATAACCTCCTTCCATGACAATTCACAACAAAGATGTGTTTACTCTCTGTTGCACATAAATCAGCAAATATTCACTGTGGTGCAACAGTCGGAATTATGTAATCCAGGATTGAGCTTATCAGTTCGATTTTCAGATATGTCGATCCCATGTCCAGAACCACTGGCAGCAAGATCAATGGAACATTTTCATTTGTGCTCAAATATCTGAGAACTTTGCCACTAGTCACCATATTAGGAGTCCTAAATTTGTACGAACTTGCACTTTCTTCAACATTAATGAGACCACATGAACTGGTAGCACAATAGGAGGCAACAGCTGAGCTATCCTGCCATGCCAAAAGGATCAAGTACCAAGTCACCAGATTCACACAGAAACATTATCTTTTGTATTGATTAACATGTTTGTGTACCTGAAATCTACATGCACAACCACAAGAATTGCTTTTCCTTCTTACTGTAGTGAGAACAAAGACGTATTAGAATTACTACGAAGAAGATACTAAGTGCGTGGTTTAGAACTGATACCCACTTTCATCAGAAGTAGCAACATCCTCTACTGGGCATTTAGTAGTTTTCTCCTTTGAAATATCACTCTCATTTGCAAAATCGTCTTCATTATCTTAAAGGACTACTCTAATTCTTTTCCAGCCAATAACTGTTTGTTGGTTACTAGTAAAACATTTTTTAGAAGCTTTAGTTAAATTTTCATGAACTTTGCAGTTTTCAGCCCGAGCTACTTTGATGTTTGATGAGTGTTTACTGGACTGAAGGAGTGAAACTAGGGGCACATCATCATTCATGATTTCAACACTTTCCAAATTCTGTGATCTTGTAGAACAGAGCTTGCCCATTGATTTAGATTTACTTTCAGATAAATAATCACCACCCTTGTCTGTATCAGTCTCAATCCCTTGTCGATTTTTATTTCTCAAGCTCCCTTATTTCTAGCTGTTTTAAATTGTCAATTTCAAGTTGCAACCTCCTACAAAAGAGAACCAGATTTTAACATATAAACTACTGTTTATGCCAAGAAAACTAAGTTGCAATCTTACTGAGTTACTACTGCTCTCAGTCAAAATGCTTATCATCTTAAAGAAACTTTACCTAGATTCTTCAACATTATCAAATCTCATCATGTGGCTGTAACGCATATTCTAGTGCTGTAAGCTGAATAGAGGGGAGTTTAGCCTGAAAGGCAACTCTGTATGTGAGGAAAATGAATAAGGATTAGCATAACCATTATGACAAAATGCAAGAAAGACCAAATTTTATTTACTTCCAATTCCAAGTAAAAACAATTTAGCATGCTTCAAGCTGCCCAAATAAGAAATAAAAAATAGAATATTATCTTCTTGTCATTGTTTATTAGTTGTAACCTGTTACTTGTGAGATAAATATAACATCACGTGATATCAATTATGTTCTCCTTTATCTGTAAACAAACATGAAACATAACTTCTGCAAAACTATAGACTGCTGGCTTTTATAAGAACAAAGATGATGTTAAAGATAACTAGTATGCACCACTTGCCCCTGATAATTTACTAGAGAACAGTACTACTGTATTTGGATTTTCTAAAAGTTCGTGTTTTGGACTCAAGGGACGTGTGTTTAAGCCTAGTAGCTAAGGTAAGTCAAATTTATAGAAATGCAACTTCCTTAACATGTAAAGCAATAGCAAGAGAATCATTTTTATTGCATATGAGTTAAAGAGGCCTATGAAAGGTGTAAAGACCCGCCTTTTCATAAGCTAATATGAGGGATTCAGCTAACCAGTCCATGCTCAGCAAAATAAGAATTTAACACAATGGAAAATTTTGACGATAAAATAAACGAAAGATGAATACCAATGGCCTTCTTCAAATGCACTTAGCGCTCCCATCCAATCCCCATCACAGTCCAGGACATCACCGATGTTGATTTTGGTCAATGCTTGGCCCTGGAAGTTTAAGGAAATGTTGGTCTACTTTTACTACCAAAAAATATATTAAATGTTGCTGAAACAATATATGTCCTTACGTACATTGCAAGTTCATAAAAATTAGCTGCTGATACTTTTCCAAGAACAAGGACTCTGATGATATATGCAATAAAAACTGCTAACAACCAACTTACCTCCAAGTTTCCAATAGAGTTATATGTCTCCCAACTCTTATTAAACCATTTTATCGCTTTTTTGAAGTTGCTGAGCTTTTGATAAGATTCCCCAAGAATCAGATATGAATCACTTAGCTTCTCTTTGTCACAAAGTTCATTTGCTATTCTCTTCTTCCGTTTTGCAAATTCATGATGCTAATACCATAAAATACAGTTTTAAATTGCACAAACAATGAAGAATGAGATTCACTACTATATTCATTAACTCTTAAGTCCTCTTATCTACAAAAAACAAGAAGTCAGACTGGGATGATATGCACATGCCAGCATTTTCTATTTAAATGATTTAACTTTGTCCATAACTCTAAAATCCAAATAAGAAGTTATGTAAACGAAGCAATGTAAAATGAAAATGATAGCACACATTACATATCAAATGCCATTCATCTACAGATTATTACTCCCCATAACATTTTTAAATTTTCTTGTCAGTCAATATTCAGGAAAAAGTCAAGATAAATCAGACATGCATGGTGTTTGAAAGCAAATATTCAGCTGGTTTCATATCCAACATCAAATATGATTGGTACAAACAATATTACAATACATCTGAAATCAGATCTAACAACTAAAGAATGCATCCAGCCCCCTTAGCCATAAAAACTCAAAAGTTTAAGGACAATGAGAACACATGATGGAACTTATAAAAAGAACTGAAGGACTTACTCCCAAAATAGTATAATGCATTCACTGATGTCCATTGAGATAAATTAAAAACTAAATGGGATGGATTATACAATTTATGTGCTTATTATCTAAATATTTAGAAAATTGATTGGGTAACTTGTAGCGTTTGGAATATTAGGTAACATATTTAGCTAAACCTTGGCATTCACACAATTCACATGCTAGCTAAATGAGTGAAATT
>JANZXP010000064.1:20016-36174 GCA_027576715.1 Erythroxylum flavicans
ATTAAAAATATATGTGGACAAAAACTATAAAGCTATTTGGCAATTATATGAACACGCAAAGGACTTGTCGTGTTCCATTACTTCAATAGTAAATGGTAGGGTAAGGATTCATAAAGACATGACTGACCTAAGAAAGAAGACTTAGAAAAATAAGTAAATGGTAGGGTAAGGTTCATAAATGATCTACGACTCAAGGACTTCACCAATCGTTTATATATATATATATATGATATATTTTTTATTTGGTTAAATTTAAATAATTTATATTTTTGCCATTACACTTTTTAAAGATTAAATTTATATTTTATTATCTGGTTTAATTATAAGTTTAGGTAATTACATTTATTTTTCATAACGTTGTTTATATTTTATTTTTTTGTTTTATTATTTACATATATGAAAGAGAATTAAAGAATAAGGAGGCAGCTATTTATTTTCATCAAGATTTTAAATTAAAAATGAATATCATATTGGCTAAACATAAAAATATTAAAGGGTTTATAAATAGTAAGGGTCAACTATCAAAATGATTTGACAATGGTTGATCCAAGCTCAATTATTGTTAGTGGGCTTTACTCTGCCCATATTAAAAAATCTAATATGGTATCAGAGTATGTTTAGTTCAGATTATTAATTTTTTGGTTATTTGCATGGATATCCAGTCCCAATAACCTGGCCTCGTTAGCAATTCGTTTATTTTCATGGTAACCATGCATTATATGAAGAAAATTTGAAATTAAAAAAAGTCCATAACTATCAATTTTATGATATTAAAATTTTAAAATTAAAAGTATGATATTAATTTTCGAAATTATTCATCAAGAGCATATGATTTCATCATTAAAAAATTAATAGTATTAGTATTAAGCAATATAAAGAGTGTCATTTATCGTAAGAGAGCTTTCGTAATACTAATTACTAACTATTGAAACTCAATTAAATGACTTTCATAATTGAGATTAATGAATTATAGCAATACTTCTTTTGTCGGAGACTTTATCCATTAAGGCATTCTATTATATGAACAAATTCTAAAAATTTAAAATAAGAAGGAAAAATATTTGTAACATAAATTCTTTTAAACAAATAGATATAAAATATTTATTTTTCTGAAAAATATTATGAATTTATTGTAAGAGAGAACTTAGGGTTTAAAAAATTAATTAATTAATTTCTTATATAATTTATTCAAAGATAATTATATAATCAGTAATTCATATATAATTATGAGAAACAATTTTTATTTTGTGTTGGTGAGACAAAACAAAATAAAAGAAAGAATTAGAGAAAAAAGCAATATAATTAGGATTTACCTTTTAGTTTTATTTTTTGATTCTAATTGCAAAATAAAATTTTTCTCATTTTTTAATTTAAATATTTGTAGAATTATATGTATAAATCATCAAAAGATGATAGATTAACTTTAAATTGTTTAAAAAATCGTCCTTTACTTAGTAAGTTATTTATGTACGATAAAGTTATAAAAAATTGTAAAATTATATATATTACTTGGTTAAATAAGGAAATTTAAAAAGACTGTATGATTTTACCACTAAGAATTTATTAAGAATAATACTAGACTATATCATTCTATTATTAGGAATTTATTATTGATAATATTATATGTGAATACATTGAAAAAAAATTCATAATTTTAATAATTGAGAATTCAAAAAATTAAACTAATTAATTTTAAATAATTTTAGATAATTACATATATAATTATCTAAAAAACATATATATAATATTTTTAGAGAAAAATTATATATAATTATATAATTTTTATCCTTCTGTAGGTTGAGATGCATGTGATGTGCAACTAAATCTATGTCTTAATCATCGAAGAGTAAAATCAAAATAAGAGTAATTAAATGAGCATAAATAATTATCGTGAATAAATTAGCAAAATATTTTTATTTTTTTCAAAATATAAAATTATATTTTAATACTGAGATTATCATTTTGAAAAGCTTATAAATTTTTTGTATTAAGATTAAAAATAATCAGGACCATATAATTATAGAATAAAATGAATTATGAAAAAATGATAATATTTTTATCAAAATGTTAATTTTAAACAAATAAAAATAAGTCATAAAAATTGTCAAAAATAAAATATTTTTAAATTATTTAAAAAGTCCTGTAAATTTTGTCATATATTTCTCAAATTTAAATATTTTATATCTCTTATTATATTTTTAGATATTAAACTAATATTTTGTTTTCTTATTTAATAAAATTTTAAAAATCTTATCTAATTTTAAAATTTTAAGAAGTGAATTAGATTAATTACATGAATATATGTAGAGAAATCATAAAGCCAAGAAGGCAATTATATGAACAGGATAAGGACTTATCGTGTTCCTTACTTTTGTAGTAAATGGTAGGGTAAGGGACTCATTAAGACATAAATTGACTGTGGAAAGAAGACTTTGAAAAATAAGTAATTTTAGGGTAAGGGTTTATATATAGAAGAAAATAAAATATTATTCTGATGTGAGTGATCCCCTAATAAAAAAGAGTTTTTTGATAAGGACTTATCGTATTCACCACTTCGGTTGTAAATGGTAGGATAAGGGGTTCATAAAGACATAGACTCGTTGTGGAAAGAAGACTTGCAAAAATAAGTAAACGGTAGGGCAAGGGTTTATATGTAGAATAAAATAAAATATTATTATGATATGAGTGGTTCCCTAATAAAAAAAGATTTTTTTGATAAAGAAAACGATTGGTTCCGACAACTTCAGACCTGCTCATCACACTAAAAATATTATCTTCATCTATCATTTGGAGACTGTCAACAAGTGATAGAGTGAATAATTGAATATCTTACTTGAGTCTTGAGATCTTATTATTATATTGATATGACAAAATAATGAAGAAGAAAATGTCAAAAGAGTTAAAGAAATAAGCATTACAATTAAGATTTACTTTTTAAATTTATTTTCAGACTTTTATTTCAAAATAGAAAATCTTATCATATTTTAGTTTAAATATTTGTATTAACGTATGTATAAATGAATCAAAATATGATAGATGAGTGAATATGTTGATATTAATCAATTATTTATAAAATATTAATAATTTTGAACTTAAATTTAATTTTATACTTAAAAATTAAAATTTCATAAAGAAAACAAATAGTGTAATATGTATGATTAAAAGAAAAAAGAAAGATTAGTTAGAAAAGAATTGCATATTTTATCTTATACTAATATATTTTAATGTTTTTGACTAGAAATCTATATAGCTTAGACTTTATAGTTTTAGTTATTGAGAATTAAAAAATTAAAAAATTAAAATTTTATAAAATTTGTTTTAAAAATTATATAATTTTTTATTCCTATATAAATTAGGAGATAAATAATTCAAGTGAACATATATAAATCTATAACTTATTATTCTTTAATTAAATCACATCTTGTGGTATTAATTACTTTGAAAATAATTCATAAGTAAAAACATCTACAAAAATATTGACAAATATTAACATAAAACAATAAGATATTTGTATGTCTTGTCGTGTTAATTACTTAAAAAATAATTCATAAGCAAAAGTGTCTACAAAGATATGGACAAATGGACTAATATGAATCAAGAAAATTGAAAAAATAGGAAGAAAATACATAATAATTGTAACGTACATTACTTTTCAATTAGTTGATTAAAGATAATGATGGTGACGTTTGTGATCCTCAGATGAGATGCAGTGAATATTGTTGACGTCTAGTAGGTCTTCTTAGGCTAGTTGGGTTTTATTTAATAAACCACATGTCTATAAACTTACGAAAACTTCTTCGTATATAGCTGGGTTCTTCTGTGTAGTACGTAACGATAACTGTTAGGTAGTTAGAATGTCGTTAGCTAGTTGTTAGTTTTCTCTGTATATAAGTAGACTAGCCGACTCATGTTAAATAAGGTAGAGAATTTTAATACAAATTTGACTCCAGATTTTCGGAGTTTCTTCAAATATGCTTGGCGTTCTTGACCGAAAATGGATTTCAGTATTAGTTGCAGTACTTCATACTTTTATTTCTGCCATTTCTACTGATCTATAGGTGATTCTAGTGTAGCATCACATTGCATGTTTGATCCCCTTCATAATTCTTTTATGAGAGACTTCCTCCTTCGTTAATATTTATAAGAAATAATTTTAAAATTAAAAAAGAGAAAAATAGAAATATTAGTGACACCATGTTTAAAAAATATATATATATCTAAATTATACCATTTTTCAATTAAAAATTATTAATATTAATTTTAAAAGTAATACAGTGAGAGTGAAGAGTTCAAGAAATTAAACTAATTAATCTTATATAATTCATAAGATAAATAAGTTAACTAATGTATATAACTTACTATTCTTCAGCCAATTCACTCACTTGATACTTTAACGTGTTGATTATTTTGGAAAAAAAGTATATACAAACCTTAAATAATTAAAAAAAATGAAACACTTAAGAAATCAGTTTTTTATGTCTATGCATCTCATAGGCCGATACCAATCACACGCATAGGATAACGTATAACATGTTCAAAGGAACACATGCATCTGTGATATCCCCGCAGCACAAAGAACGTGCACCGCACCTGTAACTTTAACGAGTCATTTATTATATTAAATTACGCTGATAATAATATTTAAAAATTCTTAAACCCTTCAATTATTCAAATTCACAACTCTCCCTTGGTCCCTTACTTAAGATATCAACAAAACAAATTTAATTTCAATTAATCTGTTTTTTTTAGAACAGAGGAACCTACAAACGTGCTGAGTTTGACTATCAGGTAATCATCTAAGAGAATCACTTTAAGGTAGTTCTGCCGATTGATTTCATTGGTTTATGCTCCCTTTCTTATTGTAATGTATATATATATATATATATATATATGTACTTCATTGTATTACTTGTTGTGTAAATATGCAAATGCTTAGACTGAATCAGGGTTAGGAACATTAATTTATCATAAATCCATATTTTCTGTGAATATGATAGGTAGCTAGAAGATGAATTTGATTGAACTATACAAGACGGAAAGAGAGAAGCTGCAAAAGGTGAATGGAACTGAATAAAACAAAGGAGGTTCGTTCTGTTTCAAATGATATTTCCCATATTTCTTTCTTGTTCTTGTGTAGTTGGCAGAAGAAGAAAATTTTGGGCTCTTCCTCAAAAAATTAACGGTATTTTTTCCTTAGAATTTATTTTCCTTAGTGATCTTTTGTCCTTTTGAATTTATTTCTCAATATTTTTACAAACAAACTACCGTCAATAGTAATAGTAATTATTCCTTTCTTTGGATCAACTATCATAATTATAATGATAATTTTTATTCCTATTTCTTACTATATTTATTCTTATTCTTTTTACCATTTCTTCTTGCAAACCAACCGCCACCTGAATAGTTTCGGATTTTCAACCATGAATAAAAAAGGCCCAGAAACCAAAGCTGTTAATAGTAACACTGCATCTAGTTTATTCCTCAACAAAAAGAGCCTCGTCAGACCTTCCATCTAGCGTTGCATAAACCATTAATTAGTATAGTAGTCAAGGTAATGGCACTAAACTAGGCTTTGCCAGATCCGAGTGGGAGTGTGATCAGTTCGGACTTACGAGCCTACGCCTTTAATTTTGCCAAAACTAGCAGCAACGCGACGTGAATATATGATTAGCATCCATTGCTCAATAACTCCATTTAATCTCGTATGGTGATCCCACATTCTAACCACAACTCAAATGAATGCAATGATATATCTTAATTCCAATGCAAAGAATCACGACCCAGCTATATATACCTAGGAACTGTTGAGCTGTATAGCATGAGAGGACATATTTGCAAGTAAACCGTAATCCTCTGTTCTTTATTATGTCCCCAATCACATTCGCCCTCCGAGCTTCCTCTTGCCGGTTTCCTTCCGACCGGATGTTCTTGTACGATACCTTCGCAGCGCTGAGTTGGACAGTGTCTTTGGCCATTGATCAATGTCAAGGCTTTCAGGAAATCGAAGCAGTGAAAGCAAAATGAAGTAAACATGAGAACTTTCTTTTTTCCCTGATATTGAAAATCCTTTTGGTGCTAAAATATAGTAATGTTTTCCCGCCAAAATGGTTTTCTTTGTTGGGCCTTCTGCTCAAAGTTCTTGGACCTTTACCAGCGGACCTGCATCTGAAATCAAAATTTGACTGTAAAGTTCGTATCTTAATCACTTTCTCTAGTAAACTCACTCATTTTGTTTGGATCCCGTGTTGTTTCCGTCTCGCAGTCCATTCGCCGTTCGCCGTTGGATTTTCATCGAGGTACAATCTGACAACGACCCTCTTCTTCTAGTTTTCAACCATTTAGGTTTGTTTCCGTTATCTATGAGCTCAATTGATTAGGTTGAATAACTAGACGGGTTTGGCTTAACTTTTAGTTTTCTTGTCCCTGAATGTGTGTTCTTATTGTAAATTGTAGTAACAACCCCTCTTGGAAGAAGAAAGAAATTTTAAGTACAACGGGGTTGCTTAGCATCATTCGTAAAATCAAGAGGAAGGAGAAAGAAATGCTTATAGTTGCATATGTCCTCTTTTATTTTTGTCTCTTTGTTATGCATAAGTATATACATTGTTCTGAAATTTTTGTGAGCCGTTTAGGGGCCTTGACAATTCTGGGAAGACGACAATTTGTACTGAAGATCAATGGGGAAGACACCAGCGTTATTAGCCCTACCCTTGGCTTCAATAACAAAACTATCAATTATCAAAAGTAGGCCACTTTCTCTCCCTCTATAGTTGGAGATACCATTATATCCAGTACTTCCGAAATACCAAATGCCCTACCCTTGACTGCATTTTGAACTAATTATTTACGTAATTGGAAGTGGCCAAATAGGTTTACAGCAAAACTTTTGTACATATATACATGTGTGAGTGTCTGTGTTTTCTTGTGTAATGTCCTTGAATGAATAACAAGTGCATCTTTGGCGACTATGGTAACTGTAGTGAAGTCATGTATGGACAAGCGTGTTACTTGTGGACTGTGTTGGATTAACAGGAAAAATGGTATTGTTGCTTGCCAGGTATACCTTGAACATATGGGATGTTGGGTGCCAAAAAAAGATTAGATTGTATTGGAGGAATTACTTTGAACAAACTGATGGCTTGGTTTGGGTAGTTGACAGCTCTGATCTTAGGAGGTTAGATGATTGCAAGATGGAACTTGACAATCTTTTGAAAGAAGAGGTAGTTGTCTTATCAAGGTTTCTCCTTTTATGTAATTGTTAGAACTTTGTTACTTTTAATCTGCTAGTGTTTTCGGTTATTCCTCTCGCATGGTTTATTTCCTTTGCTCTTGTCTAGTTAATGGCTTTTGATTTATCTGTTCAATTGGCAGAGGTTATCCGGAGCATCTCTACTTATTCTACCTAATAAGCAAGACGTATAAGGGGTTCTTACACCAGAAGAAATTGCTAAAAGTATGTTCTTTTAGCTCAAGTTCTGCACTATGATTGTTCATTTCTTCGGAATTCTAAGTTTATTCCAACATCCATTCATCAGTATCATTGACCTTGATCTTTCAACGTGAACTTAAGGTTGGAACTTGACTCCCAGCTTCATTGCCATAATGCATTCTTGATTAGGAATGTATTAAGTTACTATTATGGCTTCACAATCACTATATTGTTTCCCAGAATGTTCAAGCTATTATTTCTTCACATCAATTTACTGTTGAAAGTATCTGTGTGAACGTCAAATGCACATCCTTCTTTTCCTTTTCTATCGGGAGCGATGATTTCATTGTGATTCATGTACTTCTATAACATGTTCAAATAATCTCTTTCTACTTATGCAGGTGCTGAATTTGGAAAACATGGATAAAACCCGTCACTGGGAAATTGTTGGTTGTAGTGCATACACTGGTTCAGGACTACTTGAAGGATTTAACTGGTTGGTTCAGGACATTGCCTCCAGAATCTATGTATTGGATTAAACATTTTAAGTCATTTTACAGTTTTCATCTTTTCAGAAGTGATCGTGATTCTTGGTTTCAAGCTCTGGATTTTCTTCCTCAAAATTTCCTATACAAAGTGATGTGTGTATGTGCATTATTCTATATCTCTATTGGAATTCGTCCAAACTACTTCAACAATATCAGTATAAATAGACAGTTGCATGTGGAATTTCATATTTAAAATTGAAGTTGTTGAATTATTTTAAATTTGAAAATTTATAATATAAATTATCCATCAAATTGGTTGTTAATACTTTGAGTAAATGTAACAGCTTTTAGAATACGATTTTTTTTATATAAATATATAATAATAATAATCATATATAAAAATTTGGATTCCTTTTAATAAATGTATACTTCACTATAATGATCACACAGAAAAATTTTTAGTTTCATATACGGGACTTTAATATTTCAATTCAATTTTAGCTTGATATCATATAGAATAATATTTTTGGTTTAGCCACATTTATTAATTTTTTTATTTATTAGTATTCATTTTTAGATGAAAGTATATATTTAATTATCTTGTTCCAAATTCTATTATTCCTATTCTATACATTGGTTACTTTTAATTCTGAGAGAGATTTAGTAGAATGTTGCATAACATTAAAGAAATAACATCATTTATAATCACATATAACAAATTTAGACAATTATCAACTTTACTTAAGAAATTGAAATAAAAATAGAAATTGGTATTATAGACATTAACATAACTCATAAACAACATTGTTTATTATTGTAAATTGATACATAATCAAAAAGTACTCTAAAAATAACATGTTAGGTATAGAAATGATCTTATCCTTAATTTTGAAAGAAAAGAAAAATTATCTACAAAAAAGTAATAGCAACTGTCAATAGTCTTCTCGATAAAGTACAACCATGCTTGCCGCCAGTGTGGGTTTATGTACAAAATTGCAAACATTGTGACTAATATAATAGTAAAAGTCACAGTAAAACTTATGTAAAAGACATTTATGTCGACAAAGTCATCAACTTCATCATCATTTGAAGATGGTATTGTGGTTGTTTCTGGAGTGCAATTCTTCGATAGTGGTGACCCACAGAGGAAAGGATTCCCTTCATAACTGTTCTCATCAAATGTTGCAAATTGAGCAACTCTTTCTGGTGTCTTACCAGAAAGGTTATTGTAAGACACATTGAAAACTTCTAAGAAGTTTAGCTCTACAAGCTGATGAGGAATTGTTCCACTCAAATTGTTGCAAGAAAGATCCAAAGTCTCGATTTTTGACATGTTTGAGAACGAAAAGGAAATAGGCCCAAATAAACTATTATGTGATAGGTTCAAAAGATTTATCCCTCGGATATTTCCAAATTCAAAAGGAATTTGACCTATCAAATTATTGCAAGAGAGATCCAATCCAATGAAATTCATGTCAATGATTCGTTCCAGTGTGTAACCAAAAATGTTTCCCTTCACTACAAATTTAAACTCTCCAGCAATATAAGTGCGGAAATCAAAAGTTTCTTTCTTATACTTATACGAATAATTGGTTGAGAGTATGGAGAGCTTATTATGTGAAAGATCAACTATTTTTAACTCATTTGTCATCTTCCACAAATTAACTGGAATCTCTCCTGCAAAATAATTATAACTCAAAAAAAGATAACTTAACTGATAAAACTTTTCTATCCACTTTGGAATAATACCTGTTAAACAATTATGACTAAGATCCAAAACTTTCAAATTATTGAAATCGAAAATTTGGGGAAAAGGTCCTTCTAATCTATTTTCTGACAAAGACATTTGTTGCAAATGTGTAGTTCCCAATCTTGCAGGTATGCTTCCAAAAAGCATGTTTTTTGAAAGATCCAAAACTTTAAGATAATCCATTGTTGCAATCCACTTCGGGACTTTGTCAAATAATTTGTTATCATACATGACAAGTACCTTTAAGAAAGAGCAATTAGACAAGCTTTCTGGAATGCTTCCATTGAACTCATTTTTTGATAGCTCTAACCAATATAACCTTGGAAAATATGCACACATCTTATTTGGAATGCGACCATAAAGATGATTTCTAGAGATATCTAATTATGTTAAAGTTGCATTAGGATTACGTGCTGGAAAATGCAAAGATCCCAAAAGAGAACAATTAGAGATGGAAAGTATTTCCAATTTTGTATTGTTTTCTAGTAACCAACCTGGAAAGCCCAATCCTTTCATTGGAATGTCATAAATGTGGAGATGGTGCAAATCATGTTGATGGTACAGAAATTCAGGAAATGATCCTCCTCCAAAAGTGGAACTTAACATAAGACTCTCCAATTGAAACTTGGGTGTCAAATTAAGGTTGACCACCTCTGTTTCTGTATAAACTTCATTTCCCAGAGCAAAAAAGTTCTTGAGTTTGGAGTGGTTGAAGAATGGAGAAAGTGAAATTGGAATTTCAAATTGATTGTAGTCCAGTGACAAGGATGTGAGAGTTGTGAGGAATTTCAATGGGGATTGTGAAATATTTCCAACAAAGTGATTACTAGAGAGATCCAGATCCTGAAGAAGTGTCAAATTCACCAAACAATGGGGCAAATTACCACTCAGATTATTGCCAGAAAGATCGAGCTCTTGAAGATTTGTGAAGTGACATAAGCCTAAATGTATATTAAAGAGAAGGAGATTAGAGGGATAGACAATAATTAGAGACTTGAAATTTTACTTTTAAGGAAATTAGCTAACCTTGAATGCTGCCAGTGAACTTAGAATATGACAAAGATAAAGTCTCAAGTGAAGTCATGTTCACAATTGACTGTAGTAAGGTATTGACATTAGACAAGCCTGCAATTATAGGAAAAGATTAGTCAGAAAGGAAATAATAAATTGACTAACTGAAATATTTTATAGACCTACTTTGGAAAGTGAGGATGTTTGCATTGATAGACTCCATGCTTAAAGTCTGAAGAGAACGAAGAGGACCGAGACTTTGCAGAAAGTTCACATCCAAAGCAGACTCATTCAGGTATAAGTCTTTGACATTTTCTAGCTCTATTTTAAAGGGGGAAAACAAATTTTATGTAAAATTTAGCATAAGTACAAATATAATTACAACTTTAAGAGTTTAATTTAAGTAAAAATATTTGCGTAGCTTACCTCGTGGAAATAATATTCCTGTAAAAGTATTGTTTTCTAAATGAAGAGATTCGAGCTTGGAGAATGATTTTAACGATTCCAGTTGAAAGTTACTTCCATTGCAAACACCATCTTTTAGCCGAAGGATGCTTATATTACTTTCACTTCCAATATCTACAAGATGAGTAAATATATATATGTATTATTTTATAAGTTTTTTTTTCATTGAGTGCTTGAATTCCAACTAATATATTTATTCAAATAAAAAAGAACATACATGATTTAAATAAGTATATAAACTAAGAATGAGTGAATAAATTATGTTAAGTGTATAATTATGTTATTAAATAAAATTTGAGTATACCTTTAGGTACAATAAACTTGTCAATGTTGTTGCCGCTAACGTCTAACTCCTCCAGATTGAACAAGGCAACCAAGTCTTGTGAGCAACCAAAAAAGCAAAGTTGCTTAGATATTATTGATACAATTAAAATCAAATATCAAAATTTTAATGATTAAAAGAAAATATCAACCGACCTTCCATGTTGATTGATCCTTTTAGTTGAGTGTAAGAAAGATCTAAAGTTTTAAGAGAGTGAAGTCCAAGCAACAATGGTAAAACGTTGTTGTTTAAATCATTATCTCCCAAGCGAAGGATTTCTAAGTTCCTCAGCTTCTGTAATTCTTCGATACCTATAAAGTTCACTCACATTCCTTCAACTTACTAAAAGAAATGATAAATATAATTAACAAAAATATATATATATAATAATTCTCAAAGTCAAATGATATATATTAAACTACCGAATTTTTTATTTGGTTTTATTAGTTATCTAATATTATGAATATATATGATTAAATATAGCTTTTTCATAATAATTAAAATTAGGATATATGAACTCAAATTTACCGTTTGTTTCTTTCAATCCAATCTCACTCATGTCTAAAGACTTCAATGATGAAAAACCCGCGACGGAAGGTAAGACGGCGTTCCCCAATTTATTATAACTCAAATCAAGATGTTCCAAATTGATGGTACTTGCCAACCATTCAAAGTCTGTATATCAAGAATATCACAAGTTTGAGACATAATTTGTATTTATGAGTGATTTGATAAGAAAATAAAAGTGTTAAAGAACCTTCATTCTCCACGCAGCAAACAATATGATTGTTTTGTAAACTAAGGCTTCGGAGTTCTTGAAATGGAAGAAACATGGAAGCGTTGAAGTACCAATTATCTTTAGATTCTGCCCGATATCTAAAATAGTCAAGAATGAGCTCGTAGACTCGACCTGTTGAGGCGTTACACCTAACACCATCCCACTTACAACAGTCAACCTCTTTCCCCCATTTACGCATTCCATTGAAATCAATACAATATGGGCAATTGAACGAAGCTTTGAGCTGCAAGAGAGCAACTCTCTCTTCCACCAAACACGCATTAGAGCCCCAGCCTTGCAGTAGTAATAACAATGATTTCAGCGTCATTGTTACCACTACTACTAAACGCAGTTGATAGTTTATCATCCTTGCCGTTTCTACAGATGAATTCAAGAAACGAATTCTAGTGTAGCTGGTTTCGTATTGAATAAATCATCATGACCGGCGATAATCCTTTTATAGTAGACCCTCATCCAATGGGTGCTTCAACGTGTTTGTGGTGGTGGTCCCATCTTATATTCAATTTTTTATTAACAAAATAAATACAGATAATTCTAAAAATTATTTAAATACTTTTTTGAAATGTTAAAGAATTAAAATTTATTTTTCTAGTATAATCTGAAATATATTTGAATATTTTTATACTTTTTAGCAATTAAGTTTGCATTTTATTTTCTCATTTAAAATTAATATAACAATTTTACCAATTATTAATAAGATAATTAGATAAATTATAAAAATATACGTGGACAAAAATTATAAAGCCAGTGGCTGCGTAAGGATTGGCGTCGCCGTGATCATAACTTCATAAAGGAATGTTCCGCATGTATTGACAAGAAAAATAAGGAAAAAATATTCTTCCATAGGCTGATATGCACGTGACGTGCAATTTAAGTTTATGTCTTAATCAATATAAAATAAAATAAAAATAAATAACTAATGTAAATGAACTCATAAAAAATATTTTTAATTCTTTATATTCTGAGAAGGTTGATAACTATTCTTTTGGTTGAAACCTGGGGTTTTTTTTTACAATAGGAAGTCTAGACTAAAATTTAAAATAAAACTTAATAAATATAAAATTTATAGTCTTTTAGTTTGCTCCTTTTAAATATTGAATAAGAGGGTGATTTTTATATGAACTACAAAAATGATTACAAAATTACTTATGTAATTTTATACTAAAATTTAATTATATATATTTTTAATGATAATTATATATTAGTAATTTTTATATAATTTATAATATAAACAATTATTAGAAATTATATAAAAAGTATAATTACTTTCAAAATATAAAATTATATTTTAACACTGAGATTATCATTTTGAAAAGCTTATAAACTTTTTGTATTAAGATTAAAAATAATCAGGATCATATAACTATAGAATAAAATGAATTATGAAATAATGATAATATTTTTATCAACACAGTAATTTTAAACAAATAAAAGTAAGTCATAAAAAGATTGTCAAAAATAAAATATTTTAAATTTTTTTAAATTTAAGTCCTTTAAATTTTAATTTTATCATATATTTCTTGAATTTAAATATTTTGTATCTTTTATTATATTTTTAGATATCAAACTAATATTTTTCTTATTTAATAAACTTTTAAAATCTTATCTAATTTAAAAATTTTAAGAAGTGAATTAGATTAATTACATAAATATATGTAGAGAAATTATAAAGCCAAGAAGGCAATTATATCAACACGATAAGGACCTATCACTTCTGTAGTAAATGGTAAGGTAAAGGGTTCATAAAGACATAAAGAAGACTTGTAAAATTAAGCAAACGGTGGGTTTTTTGATAAGAACTTGTCGTGTTCATCACTTTGGTTGTAAATGGTAGGGTAAGGGGTTCATAAAAAACAAAAAGACTTTTTTCATGTCTTGCCTTGTTAATTACTTGGAAAATAATTTATTAGCAAAAGTATCTACAAAGATATGGACAGATGAACTAATATTAATTAAGAAAAATTGAAAAAATCGGAAGAAAATACATAATAATTATAATCGTGCATTACTTTTCAATTAATTGATTAGAGATAATGATTACGACGTTCGTGATCCTCATATTAGATGTAATTAATATAACCAACGTTCTTGAGCAGAAATAGATATTAGTGTCAGTTGTACCACTTCGTACTTTATTACTATCATTTCTACTGATATATAGATGAATTCTAGTGTAGCTTCACGTTGCACATGGACGGATCCATATTGGGGGCAAGTTGAGGCACTTGCCCCCAGTGCCTCTAAAAAATTTTATATAAAAAATTATTATTTTAAATTTTGATCCCATAAAAAAAATTGCTCCTACTAAAATTTTGCCCCCACTAAAAATAAAATTTTACTTTCATTAAAATTTTGTCTCCACTCAAAAACCTTTCTGGATCCGTCCCTGACATTGCATATTTGATTACCTTCTATATTCTTTTTATGGTTACACTTTTATAGATTAAACTTTATAATATATCTTGTTTAACTATTTAATAGATAAAGTGATAACGAAGCGAACGAATGTAGCTATGTTCATAAAAGTATTGCAACTCGCAGCATCATTCCATACTCGTTCACATGTACTAATTAATATTTTTGTTTATATTCTATTATTTTCTTTATTAAAGTAAATCTAATGGTTCCGTGATATATAAGCTATGAAAACAGATTCCCTTAGCCAAGTAAGTCACTAATATAGGTTAAAGCCATAAAAAGTTGTAAAAGTATGTGATCTTGACGTTACCGTGTAATCTTTCTTAGACTAGTATAGTATGCTTTGGTGTTCTTGACTAGTAACCTTTATCCCGGTCAATTGCGCGAGGAATTTTATGAAAAGCTTATAAACCTTTTGTTTTAAGATTAAAAATAATCAGGCCATATAACGAGCATGACTTTTCAATTAGTTTATTGAAGATAATGATTGTAACGTTTGTGATCCTCAGATGAGACGTAATGAATATGCTTCATTATGTCTTTTATTATATTTCTCAAATTTAAATATATTTCTCGAATTTAAATATTTTGTATCTTTTATTATATTTTTAGATATTAAATTAATATTTTGTTTTCTTATTTAATAAAATTTTAAAAATCTTATCTAATTTTAAAATTTTAAGAAGTGAATAAATTTATGTAGAGAAATCATAAAGCCAAGAAGGCAATTATATCAGCACGATAAGGACTTATCGTGTTTATCACTTCTGTAGTAAATGGTAGGGTAAGGGGTTCATAAAGACATATATTGCCTGTGGAAAGAAGACTTGCAAAAATAAGTAAATGGTGGAGCAAGGGTTTATATGTGGAAGAAAACAAAATATTATTCTGATAAGAGTGATCCCCTAATAAAGAAAAGGGTTTTTTGATAAGGACTTGTCGTGTTCATCACTTTGGTTGTAAATGGTAGGGCAAGGGGTTCATAAAAACAAAAGGACATTTTCCATGTCTAGCCGTGTTAATTACTTGAAAAATAATTCATAAATAAAAGTATTTACAAAGATATGAATAAATGGACTCACATAAATTAAGAAAAATTAAAAAATTGGAAGAAAATACATAATAATTGTAACCGTGCATTACTTTTCAATTAGTTGATTAAAGATAATGATTATGACATTCGTGATCCGCAAATTAGACGTAATTAATATGATCCACGTTCGTAACTAGAAATAGATATCAGTATCAGTTGTATCACTGAAAACGATCTAGAAAGGGGGGTTGAATAGATCTTTTAAACTTTTTTCCGTAAAGTGCTACAAAAAACAAAGAATTAGAACACACAAAATAAATAATCTAAATTGAAATGTAAAAGAGTAGGGAAGAATGGCAAACACTATTTTTATAGAGGTTCGGTGCTAAGACCTACGTCCTCTACCTAAGCTCCCACTTAGGATTTTGGCAAAACACTTTACT
>JANZXP010000065.1:0-23099 GCA_027576715.1 Erythroxylum flavicans
ATAAATACACACTCAACACTCAAATTCACACTAAATGCCTAACAAATTACACCCTAAAACACAATGCAAATCACAACAATCAATTGCAAGTTATTAGGGACAGCCTTTATTAGTGTTAAAAGGAGGAAGGGTAATAGGAGCAGAGGTAAATGCTCTAAAGCCATTTCTTTAAGATTGTTGTATGGAATGTTAGGGGGCTTAAATTGCCATAAAAAACTTTTACCCTAAGGGACTTTTTGGCTAATGAAAACCTTTGGATTTTTGCTATTTTGGAAACCAAAATTAGATCAAAGGATCTTAAGATTCTTAATAAATTAGGCTATAAGTGGAGTTTTATTTCAAATCATCAAGCTCATACATATGGTAGAATTATAGTTAGATTTGATCCTAAGTTTGTAGAGGTTGGGGTTCTAGAAATGGAGATGCACGTTATTTACATGAGATGACATTTTCTTAAGCATAATACATCTATCTATGCCTTAGTAGGGTATGGATTCAACCATGTTTTTCATAGAAAGGATCTTTGGGGGAGTTTCCTAAGATTTCAAAGAAGAGTGGTAGGTCTTCGGTTACTTACAGGTGATTTAAATTCTATTTTCTTTAAAACTGAAGTGGAGGGGCACTTCTTTTTAAGAAGTTACTCTCCCAATTTCAAGGGTTAAGTTGATCAGTTAGGAGTCTTAGACCTCAGGTAAATGGACACTTCTTCCTTTAGAGTAATAAGCAAGCTAATGGATGGTCTCTTAGGAAAAAGCTAGATTGAGTTATGTCAATCAGTCAGGGTTATAAGAATTCCCTAAAAGTAAGGCCTTTTTCTTAGATCCTATATTCTCAGATTATACCTCAATGAAGGTATGTAAATTGTTCTTAAAGGTGAAACGATGCTCTCCTTTTCATTTTAATAATTACCTGGTTGAAGTGGAGGGTTTCTAGGACTATTTAAGTAACGGAGTGACAGTGAATGTAAACATTACACTTTAATTCAATTATGTCCAGAAGCTTAAGATAATTAGGGAGGGATTAAAGTCTCCAAAGAAACACATAGGGGAGAACACGTATCAAGCCATTACAATATCTAAAGCCAACCTCTCTCAAGTTTAAAATCTTCTATCCTATAGGCTAGATGACAGTTCTATCTGATCTTTGGAGAAAACTACTTTGAAAGACTAGTTGTAAACTCTAAATAATCATGTCAGTCTAATAGAGCAGAGGGCCAGGATGAAGTGGTTCAAGGAAGGTGATAAAAACTCTAAATTTTTCTATAACTACATAATTGTTCGAAAGAGCTGTAATTCTACAAAGGAATTCACCATGCATGAAGGGAGAAAGATATGCAAACAGGAGGGATTGTTGAAAGAGACTAAGAGGTTATTTAAAGATTTCTACTACTCTAAGAATTCAATTGTTCCCACTCAACTCTTAGAATCTGCTATTCATACCAAACTTTCTTCCAAAGAGAAGGCATCACTATCTAGCACTGTTGATGATTCTAAGATAGAAAATGTGGTCTTCCAAATTAATCCTAATAAGCAACCAACGTCGGATGTTTTCAATAGGTTCTTTTTTCAAAAAGCATGGCGTGAGATAGGCCCATTGGTGAAAGAAGATGTTAAAGAATTCTTCTTTTCTGGCATTTTGTTAAAGGAAATTAACAAAACTTATCTTTATTTGGTCCGTAAGCTAAACAATCCAGCATCTTTAGAGGACTGCAAACTAATTGCATACACCAATTTCCTCTACAAAGTGATCACAAAGATTATTTCTAATATACTAAAACTTGTTTTGGGATCCTTAATTAGTGACAACCAAAGTTCTTTTTTGTAGCGAAAACAAATAGGAGATAATGTTTCCATAGTACAAGAACTCCTAAGAAGCTACTCAAGGGAGAATGCTCCAAAGAATTATGCCTTCAAGATAGATTTTAAAAAGGGATTTGATAGCGTGGAATGATATCTTTGGACTTTTTGAAGTGATGGGTTTTCTAAGTATGTTCACTAAATGGAATAAAGCTTGTATTTCTTCTCCATCTTATGCTATTCTGGTCAATAGAACTCCTAAAAATACCTTTCATAGAAAGGGGGGACTTAGGCTAAAAATACCTTTCATAGAAAGGGGGACTTAGGTAAGGGATCCCATATCACCTTATATTTTCATATTATGTATGGAAACTCTAACTTCTATCTTGAAGTACAATATAGGCAGGGACATACAATTTAAACATCATAATCTATGTAAAAAAGTCTCTTTGGTAAATTTGTGCTTTATAGATGATTTATTCTTATTTTCTAAGGTTGATGGGGATTCTATTAATCTCCTTATGAATTCTCTAAATCAATTTAACTCTATGTCTAGATTGATTAATGGGGATTCTATTAATCTCCTTATGAATTCTCTGAATCAATTTAACTCTATGTCTATATTGATAGTCAATTAAGCTAAAAACCACTTTATTATGTCAAAAAGTGTGTATCAAATGGAAGAAATAGTTTCCTCTAGTTGGAATGAGGCGAAATCAATCCCCTCTATGCTATTTAGGCTTACTAATCACTATTAGAAGGATTCAGTTTAATGAATGTTATCCTCTCATTGAAAGAATTCAAAAGAGATTGGTAGACTAAATTAGTCAACTTAGTTCTTAACTCCGTGCATATCTATTAGTTTTCTAATATGGTGCTAACAAATGGAGTTATTAAATCATTGGAAAAACCTATGAGGAATTTTTTATAGGAAGTGACCCTAATAAGGGACATGCCAAAGTAAAGTGGGTTGATGTCTCCATACCTAATTTGGAGGGAGACCTAACAGTTATTCCTATCGAATCCTTTAATAAAGCTTTCTTGATAAAGAAGAACTAAATGTTTTAAAAACTAGACCAGATATCGAACCGGTCAAAGGAAAGGTTTAAGGTTTAAAGATTCAACCATTATTAAATCACTATTAAATCGATATATAATAAATCAGAAATAAAATCAACTTTTTAGTTTGATTCAATTTATTTTAATATACAATAACTCTCATTGTTAAAAATTAATCAATTTATTAATTAATTAGTTGATTTTTATAAATTAATCAATTTTTAATATTCTTTTTAATTAAAATTTGATGAATAAAAAGTCTCTTTTAATTACATTTAAAAAATTTTCAGTTTTTTAATCTTTAACGATTTTACAATAGTTTAATACTAATTGAACTTTTTAAATCTTTCAATTCAATTTTTAAAATATTTTTAAAAATAAAATTTGAAAATTTTCATTGTAAAACATTAAGGAAAGAAAAAAGTGAAAGGTTCATCAAAATAGAACCAAACAATCTATTTCTGACCAAATAATTAAATCCTACAACACATTTACAACTTGACCTTACCCCATTAACAGAGAGTAACCATGACCATCTAACATTATTTATCAATTACCACTATCTTGAATGTGAGGAGATGAGCTTATCTTTTTTCCTTATTTCTTTAATCAATCATCTTATTATAATGTTGTGACTTGTCCCAAGTTGGACACTCCTACTTTTCAATGTATTACTCTGTCTATCGCGTAATAGATTGAGCTTGTTGCCTTGTTCGTTCCAGTCTTAGACCAACCAATAATAGATTATTTCAAATCGAGTTTCTTATGCTCACTTTCAGATTTAGACTCCTATCTACCCACCTGAGCAGAAGAAACTGTCTAATGTTTAACTTCAAACCCTCTATCTAAGAGCATCTTTGGATAATCCACTTGGTCAAGGCTGTAGAGTCAGAAAAGTCGATGGAACTAATTATTCTTGTGGAAAATATTTTTTTGGCTATACTTGAAGATAAATTATAGACATTTTTCATGCAAGGATAAACAGGAGCGATAAAGGGAATCAAATGTTATTGGTATTTAAAAATTTTTCCGTGGATCCCAAACAAGATAGCTTAAATTTCCATCCTTGATAGGATATAGCATAATTAGATTTGGCTACTTCCAGAGAGGGTAGATCTTGAAGAATGGAAACACCAATACTTAGTAAAGCATTTAGGTAGAGTTGACACACTTGAGCTACAAGTATTGCCAATTTTATATCACCAAGAAATCCCAGTACCTGTTCATGGCAATTAAACATAGAATGTGTCACTACAACAAAAAGGACATTCTACTATTAAAAATTGTAGTTAAAGGTCCAAAAAGCGTTACTAATAGTCATTAAAAACGATTTATGTTTGTCATAAAAAAACGCCTTCAAATCTCCATAGCTAAAAACAATAGGCTTCACTAATCGCCGCTAATAATTTTTGTCTATGCTTTATTGTCATAACGAAAAAATCTTAGTGACTACCTTTTGGCTACACTTAGTTTTCGTAGGCAAAAATTATTAGCTAAATTTTAAAAAATGTAGCCAAAAGTTTTTAGCTACATTTCTGAAAACGTAGTTAAAAAGCTTTAGTTGCATTATTGAAAACGTAGCCAAATGGTTTTAGCTACGTTTTGTAAAATGTAGTCAAATTTTTAATCTATATTTTAACGAAAGGTTATACCACGTTGAATTGTAATTATTTGTTACATTTTAAATCCATATTGTTGTATATAATATTTAGATTTTTATTGTTAATTTATTATTAAAAATTATACAAAAATAATTGATAATTTAAAGATTGTATATATAGAAAAATATCACTAAATTTCTTTGTGTACAAGGTTTTAATTACAACTTTAGCAATATTTATATACAAAATAATAAATACAAATCACTTAACACTATTGTACCTTCTTCAAAGCTGTAATCCAAGAAAAGTATTATATTTAAAATATAACAAAAATAGGAACTAAAAGAAAAAAATATAAGAGATGTAATTAATACCATCCATTTTCATCTTCACTACTTTCATAATCCAAGCCAAGTAATTTTTTGAGGTATTTTTCATGCTTAGCCAACTTTTTTTTCAATATATTGTAATTTAACCTTAAACAACTTGTTTTCCTCTTCAAGAGGTTGAATGTATATTAATCTTGATGAGAATAAAACACTTGGCATAGAGCCAAACCCAAGACCTTTGATATGACCGGATCGTGTAACATGGTATTGCAAATGTCTTCTACATTTACCTCATTCCCCTCAGATATTGATTTTTGTAACAACTCTTACATCTTATTCTAAAATTAAAAAAACCAATATTCAATGCAAATATTGTTACTTAATGCAACATAAATAAATAAACTTAAAATTTAAACAAAATTTTATACTGATATAGTTATTTTGTGCTTCTTCTAACATCCACCGTTGACCTTCTTTATAGTAAGTGAGTTTGTTGGTGTGATCCTATTACACTCTTGTCTATTTAGTTCCCTTCTCACTCTATTTTATGAAAAAATAATGAACAATAAATAATAATTTTTTATTGATATAATTAAAACTTATAAACAAAGATCTTACATATTCGTTTTAGATAACAACAAATGATTTGGAGCCTTGATTTTGAGGAGTTTTCAGATTTTCTTTGTTGACCTTTTCCTTCTCATGTTTTTCCTAATTAAAGAAAAAAAGATAGTCATTAAATCATCTAACAAGATTAATGGAAGCAAGTGTGAAGGGAAAGAAAACAAACTTAGACTTTGGGGGAGGCCTAATAATCACTCAAATTATTCCAATTTTTCTTAGCAAGTCTCCTTGCCTTTGCATCAGATGAAAAAGATTTTTAAATAGTGATGCAATTTATCACAAAGATCCTTAGTCCGTTGTTTCAATAATAAAGTGACACAGTTTGAAACATCAGGGTAATTGATATTGACGATATTCAATTTCATTTGTGAACAATAAGTAAAAAAAAACAATGTTGCATATAGTTAAATAAACTGAAAATTTACTGAAACTTTGTCCAAAGCATTTTCAAGTAAGTTGTCTTCCTTCAAACCCTTAGCATGATTCAGGCAAGGTAATTCTGTTCTCGTAATTATTTCCAACTCACTTGACAATTTTGCTAATTAGATCCTATCTAGAGAATGGCTATGTAAAGTATCAATATGTACTAAAAATTTGCTATTCATTGTAACGTTTATTCATTGCAACTCATAACCTTAGTTATACCTCTACATGTCTTTCTGATGTTGACATTAGAACCAACAACAAATGAATAATGATAAGAAAATACACATTAAATATGTAAATATATATTTGATTATGAGTCTATTTGTAGGTTTTAAAGATTAACAAACCTACAAATTCCTTTATACTAGTTGATTCATTATTGGTTGAGGAAGAGTGAGGTTGTCGCTAACTTGCTTCATTGCTGGATGAGGTTGAATGTTGTTGATGGCTAGGAACTGATTGATTTGGTTATTGGTGGCTAGGAACAATTTCGATACTTGTCACCTTCTTCCCTCTATTTCTACCAGGTGCCATTATATTTGATATATATAAAAAAACATAAATTTTATTAACATTACAATACATCCAATCATTATTACAAATATACATTCAATCATCAATAATCCGTATTAACATAGCTCAATCATCAACAATCCATATTAACATAACTCAATTTATCAACAATCTGCATTAACATAACTCAAACATTAACATTACGTATTAATATAACTCAATCATCAACAATCTGCATTAATATAACTCAAACATCAACAATATACATTAACGTAACTCAGTCATCAATAATACACTATCATAACTCAACCATCAACAATCCACACTAACATAACTCAACTATCAATATTACATATTAACATAACTCCAAAATCAACAATACGTATTAGCATAACTCAATCATCAACAATCCGCATTAACATAACTCAATCATCAACAATTTGCATTAATATAACTCAAACATTAACAATATGCATTAACATAAATGTTACCAACATTACATTTCAAACAATATAAAGAACACTTTTATTACCTTCAATTATCATGATCAAGATCTCGAAATTATCAACATTAATTGCATTATGATTTGGCTCTTCATCACTGTTATATTCATCCAAAGTATCATCGTTGTCATATCATTCATCCTCAATAAAGTCTTCATCTCTTTCTATGACAAAATTAACTTGTACTTCATTTTCTTCTAGTTTATTAAAATCAACATCTCTCATATGAAATGATGATATATTTGCATCTTTTATTTGTAAGGCTCGATTATTCAACTTCAATTCAATCTCTTAATATACTTGACAATCATCACTCATTAGACCATTTTTCCTTTCACAAAAATCAAAGAGATTTTGGTGTTGAAACTTTTGAACAACTTTCCAATTGCCACCCAATATAGTGTCGTTAAGGTAGAATACTTTCTTCACTTGACTTGCAAGGGCAAAAGGGCCATTATCAACCATATGTTACTAACATTAATGTTAGTAATATTGCCATTCACTTTTATGTCACCAAGATAAAACCATATTCACTTAAATTGAACAACCTTTTAATACTTGACGTAATGCAATTTTATTATTTCTGAGATGAGAACATAGAAGTCAATAAAATCATCATGTTGTCCTTCAATAACAGCCCCATAATTGTGACTTCCAAGTTGCCTGTCACGATCTTTTATGTGAAATCTAACTCCATTAATAATGTAACCTATACATTTTTTCCACATATATGAGGCCCACATACCAAAGCGTATAATGTTGTCATTGCCTCTTGTAATTTATGTTTATGTAACCATATCATCCGTAGGAAAAAATATAATATTAAGTTAATCTGACCTATAAATTGCCATTAGTTCATAATATTCCATCAATAACTTACTGAACTTCTAAAACATGATGGGAAGTTAATCTTATGTATTTCTTCAACATTAACAATCCCTTTGCATCTAATCTCATCTTTGTTCTCTCTATTTATAAAAGTAATAGATGTCAGAAAATACAGGCTGAATGCTATATTTAAATGTGAAATAATGGATGAGAAGTAATATACATACTCTATATATAAATCAACTTCCTCACAATTGTTCAAAATACAACAATGTACAATTTCAAGTTCATCTTTATTTCACTCCACATATTTTCCTATTAAAAGTGGCCTTACTTATTTGGAGAAAACTGACAAGTCACTATCTTAATCAAAATCAAAGTTACATTCTTCTCTATTAAATCTTGTCACCATGACATTTAAGTACATAGAACAAAATGTCAAGCATTCATTCGATATATAAGCCTCTGAAATAAAGCCTTTAGGTTGAGCTCTATTATGCGTATAGCATTTAATAGAGCCTAAAAACCTAAGCAAAATATAAAACATTAACAATTGTTACTAATTAATAACTTACGAAAAAAGTAGAAGTTAATATAAATTACCTTTTAATGGGAAACATCCATCGAAATTGAACTAGTCCATAAATTTTTTCCTCATTTAGTAAGTGAATTGCCAAATGTGCTACAACATCAGAAAAAGATGGGGTGGAATAGTAGTTCAAGTTTACATAGAATCAAAGCTATGTCTTTTTTCCAAATTTTCAAGTTCTTTTACTTTTAGTGTCTTACATTATAATTGCTTAAAAAACTCTCCCAATTATCCCAAAGTTAATGACATATCCTTTGGCAAACATCTACGGGTTCCAACAGGAAGTAATCATTACAGAAGTATATGACAATTATGGCTTTTCAACTCTAAAACTTTTTCTTCACTCACATTGACACAACGGGCTATATTAGATAGATGCCCATTAAGAAATTTGAATGATTTAAGAAATTGACAAACAATTTACTTCTCTTTTTTTGATATATTGTAACATGCAGGTGGAATGATGTTTGACCCATCTCTTTTCTTTGCAAATGCAAATCCTTTCTTATATTCATTATTTTCCAAGTCTAATTTATCCTTAATTTTGTCTGTTGATTTTCCATCAATTCCCATCAAAGTACCCAAAATATTCTCACAATTGCTTTTCGATATAAGTCATATCAAAATTATGCATTATAGAAATTCCTTCCAATATGGCAAATTGATGCCTTTTTTATTACAATTAAGATCAGCAACACTTTGCTTTCGTTTTCTATTACTTGGGTGTTTTCCAAGTATAAAGTCACCAAAATGTGATAGTTGGAAAACTACATCATCACCAGACAAATGCAAAGGAGCTTCATTATGTTCTACTTTGCCATTAAACAATTTGCTTATTCGCCATCTATGGCCATGTTCTAAGTACTGACGATGTCCTATATAATATATTTTACTTCATAGCCTCACTGAATGAGTTTGATGTTTACATATAGGACATGCCATATAAACTATTAGTACTCCATCCAGAAAAATTCCCATAAGATAGAAAATCATTTATAGTCCATAAAACAATTGCATCTGTTATAAATGTTTCACCTTCAATAACAGCATAAGTTTATAATCTAACCTCCCAGAGATAATTTAAGTCATCAATTAGTGGTTTTATGTATACATTGATATCTTTACCACGAGTAGTTGCTCTTGGGATAAGTAAAGACAATAACAAAAAAGACTCCATATACTTCCTTGGAGGTAAATTGTATGGTCTTAGAATTACCAGTCATATGTTGTCAGAAGTACTCATATTACTGAATGGATTAAATCCTTCTGAGGCTAAACCAAGTCGAACATTATGACAATCCTTTGCAAACCATAGAAACTTTCCATCAAAGTCTTTGCATGCCATTGAGTCTATTGGATGTCATATTATGTTATCATCAATGCGCTTCTCTTTATGCCACCTTATATCTATGGTTGTTTTTGTTAACATAAAAAGCCTTTGTAGTTGTGGTTTAATAGGGAATTATCTCAAGATTTTATGCCCTGTCTTTTTCCCTTTCCCATCATCCACTTGCCATCTTGATGTACCACAAATGAGATATTCTTTAAGATTCTTACTGTCCTTCCAAAATATAGCATAATCATAATTATAAGCATGTATTGATATATATCCTAATCTAAGGTCTCTTAACAATTTCTTTACTTTATCGTAAGATTTGGACAATTTTTTCCTAATAGGAAATGCATCATTGAGTAAGTCAATTAAAATGTTAAAAGACTTGTTACTCCATTTATTATAGACCTTCAAATGTAATAACTTCACAATGAAAGATAGTCCTGAGAAGCACCATGGATATAATTCTTCTTAAGCAAATTTCAATAACTTCCTAAAATTATCTTCTATAATACTACCGATTATGTTAGGCCAATCTGGTTCATTCATAGTCTCTATATAATTCCCACAATCCTTTAACATCATGCCAATCCCATTATCACCATTTTCATTAATATCACAATCTTCTACAACTAGTCTGTTTTCTTTTAAAACACTTATAGTTGAATATATAGCCAAATACACGAGTGGATGGAAGGTGTGTCATATGAAGTTAGGGAAAAATATATAGGCATCTCTGTGCCTATATAATTACCTAGAAATCAAAATTGAGAAACAATATAAAACATTAATGACAACTGGTGCACACCTATACTCATCTTTTTATACGAAACGAGACAATGAATAATATGGTTAAAGACTTGGGAATGTTTTGCGTTTGTTTAATTTCCAAGGTAGAGATGATTTTCCTAGACTATATTATTCATTTCTTTCAGCCATGTCTACCATTAGAATTTATCATAAATACAATTTTAAAACCTAGTTAGAAAGTATTTTACTATTATTTTCTATTTTAGAATAGGGTTAGTCGTTAGGAAATGAACAAGATCTTAAAGAGATATTAGGACATTTTCACGAGAGAAGAAGCTCAAATTTCTTTCCAATTTGAGTGGATCATTATTATAATTGAGATTATTATAGATGGGGGTATAGGATAAAAACTTACATAAATTTTCTAGTGTTAGTGTTAAACCTTTTATAAATTTTATATATCTTAATGCATTTTTTTGACTGTTAATCCAATATGGATGTTGGTTAATTGATTCAAGAATATGTAGTTGTAACTTGACTAAGAGGATAATTATTTACTTTTAAAAAAGTTTTGGTCCAGAATATAAAATCCTTTTAATAAATTAAGTCATAAATACGAAGATAATATAAAAGGAAATCTTGTCTAGATGTTTATTACATCTTGCTTTCATCTTTTGGTTAAATGCTTTGATTTATTTCTAATTGGTTGGTTTATCTTTGTTATTTTGTTATTTTTATATTTTTAAATCTCAATAAAAGTCACTCCTTATTCAATTAGCTAGGTAATATTAGGATGTTTTTACTAGTTTCTAGTGTTTTCTCATAGGATCAATAGTTTACTCATTACTATGTTACTACCAAATGATAGCTGCACTTTTCTTATGTTATGAGTAATATTTAATGGCAGTCAATAATTTATTCACTATTGTTTTTCTACAAAATAATAAGTGCACTTGTCTTAGGTTGCGAGTAATAGTTAATGATAACTAAACCTTAAGTAATAGAAAACACTCACAATTATTATAATTACCCCAAAATTACCCTCTTTAGCTTCAAAAAAGTGTTTCATCTTAATTGTCCTCTGTAGGTAATTATCCCCATCAAAGAATAAGGATATATGCGTGCTTTTGTTTTCTTGACTAAAATGTGAATCAAATGTGTCATAGTGGTATTTCTCATATTTTAATTAAAATATATTTTCAAGAAATGATACCTATTTTAATACCTATTGTTAGTCCTCAAATAACCTTAAAGAAGTTTTGAATTAGGTGTGTATACCTTTTAGTTTATTTTGAAAGCTAATGAATGAATTATCTATTTTAATGAATGAATATGAAAAATTAATGTAAGGTAATCATGAAACAAACAAAAGAATAATAAGATAAAGTAAGGGAAAGAAAAAGAAAACAATATATAGTGGTTTAACCAAATAATCCTTGTCCTACGTCTACACCTCATGTTTCACTTGAGTACTAACTATTTTTTCTTCAATGGATAAAGAGGACCCTCTATACATCATCTTCTTAGCCATATATAGAGATTTACCCTTTACAACTCTTGTTTTTTAATTTATACAAATACTAATGGACTAATTATGGCTACTTAAAAGTATATGGCTATTTATGTTTTGCAACAAAGAGTCATTCTTATAAGGATAAAGTTATAATAAATATAAATAAATTTTGTTTAATAAGACATCCTAAAAATTAAAGAGGTTATAAATTTTTTAAAAATAGAACAATATATATCGATGGAATAAGTGAAATTCTAATATATAATTTTAATGATAACAAATATTTTACTTCTAATATTTTTTCTTTAGTGATAGTTGTAAGTTAATTTTTCAAAATTTTAAGTAAAAAAAATGAAATATCAAGTTTCATAGAAGAATAAAGTGAGAAAATGAGTCGATTAAATCAATTAGCAATTAAAGAGCAAAAAAGGATGAGTAAAATATAGCACGTGTGCAACTTAACTGAGTTTTAAGGTAATACAAGTGAAAGTCAAGTCAAGATGAGAAGAGTGAAATAATTCAGCTGGAATTCAATCAATATAAATTTGTTGTATTATTTTAAAACTCATTTAAGTGTTTAATAGTAGACATAATGCATGGTTTGACATTAGCTGGGGTTTGGTTAAATGAAGGGTTAGGTTAGGTTAGTCGATGTTATTTATCAAAAGTTACATAATTTGGATCAAATAATGATTTGGTCTCTGGATAAGGGTATGATGCTGATACCCCAACCAAATATAAATTGAATATTCAAAGGTAATAGATTAGTTAACTAAAATTTTCCAAAAAATAGTTGTTATAATAGATATTTTGTATGCTTAACGATCACTTAAAATAGTTTTTAAGTGTAAATAGATACAACTAGACTAAGAGAAGATGTTTGATAAGTTAAAGAGTAACTATAAGCCTTGAAAAGTTAATGAGTACATTTAAGTGTAGGTGTACATTACATAATATATATTAAGTCCTATTTTATTGATGTGAGTGAAAAATAGAAGTTTTAAGTTGTATATAGTTATGTCATTATTAAAATTAAGATAATGGCTAGGATTCACATTGTCAAGATATCTCTTATGAGATACTATTAATGAATGACAACATAGTTTGCTTGACTGAAGTGCAAGTTCCATAAATAAAATCTTTACCATGTTTGTTTTTTGTAACGCTGGACTCTTTGAGCCCTTTTTGTATTAGTCTGTACTTGGAGAAACTACTATATATTGATATATACATGGTTATTTATGAGTTCAAAAATATATTTGAATCATTTCGGTATATATTCCAGTGATATATAATGTTATATGCCCTTATTACATGAACTTAGAGTTCATCGGTATGTGAAATCTTGAAGGTTTATGACATATAAGCTTCTAAGTGTGTAAAATTGAGTCCAGTGGATGGATATGGCCATGGTGGCTAAGTTAAATGTGTTCTAACACCTTAGAGGTTATTAGACATGATTATAGACTTATTGGATACTTAGAAAGCTTAATTTGAAAAGTTGATGTACATAAGGGCTTATACAACCTGTTAAAAGTTAAGGGACTTAAATGTAATTTTTCAATTCTTAAAGGATCAGTATGTGATTTTATAAGGCTAACAGGATTACTTATAATTTTAAAAGCCCGAGGACTAAAATAAAAACAAAAGTTTTGGTCATTTTCAAATGTTGGGCATAATTGCAAATTTAGGAAAAATTTGAAGGGTATAATCGTAATTTCACATAATCTAAGGGAAAAAAGGTAAATTCACCTTGCTTAGTCAAAGAAGAGTCAATATTGTAGTCCCTTCTTCCTTGTGTGTGGCCGTGCACCCCACCATTTAGCATTAAAACACTTTATTTTAATTAAAAGAAAGGAGAAGAAAGGTAAGAAGAACACTTTCGGCCATCACCCAATTTCCACCATTTTTTTTATTCTCCAACCCAAACCAAGATGTTCTAAGTTAATTTGGGATCAAGGAACTCAAATACATCATTAGATTTGAGAAATTCTCAAAGGATTTTAAGATATCACTAAAAGAAAGTTTAGGTAAATTTTGTCTCATCTCTCTCTACATTATGATTTTGAGTTTGGTGTTAAGATATGTTGTTCTCTATGCTTGAAAATGCATGAAATATGGTTTAAATGAATGAAATGAGTCCTGGAGAAGTCTCCTTAAGCCAAAATCGAGATACCCTCTCTTTGGTGAAAGTTTGTGAAATTTTGAATATCTTTTGAAATTGATAGTTTAAATGAAGGGAATTGGATTTAATGGAGTGGTGAAATGTGTTATTGTTTGGAAGTGCTTGTTATATGACAAGATAGGTGCATGAATTACTATGATAAAGTCTTGAAAATATGACTTGAAAGTCATACACATTAGGTGTTTGATAAAATGCCTAAGTGAACTTAGCTTAGGATTTAAGGATTGTAATGGTGTGTATTGGAAAGAGGTTTTCATGTTTACTTAGAGTAAACTTGAATTTTTTCATAGATTGATGAGTGGTGATCTAATGTGCTTGGATAAAAATATGCTTAATTACGCTTTGAAATGTGTAATTATTAGATTAAAGGGATCAAATGCCTTAGAAAATGCAAAAGAAAGCGTATACGAATAATAAGGGAAGTATTCATATCAGAAGCTTAATGGTCGAATCCTATAGCTTAAAAATAGTGATATTGTGTTTTATACACTTATGTGATGGTATATAAATATAAGATACATGTTTGAGTAGTAAATACATTGCATATTGTATGTATAAAGGCTCAGAAGCTGTGGATCAAGGAGCTCATGTCGAGGATTGTTGAAGTCAAAGGAGTGTACACTTTCCTTTGAGATGAGTTAGGGAAAACATATCTCTCAAATGGGAATAGGACAACCCAAGACATGCATAATGACTTGTATGTGAATTTTAAACTTAGGTAATGAATAGTATAATTGAATCTTAAATAGATGCTAGTATACTTATATATTTAATAAACGATATTGTTTTGAATAACTTTGCACTTGAGTGCAAAAGATGACTTTTACCACATGAAATAATGTTTTATAACTTACATATGCATAACCAAGTCATATATGGTACTTGTATATGTTCTATTTTGGCTTAGAGTCATGGTAGGTTCCATTTTATCAGTTAGATTGATAAATAAAGGCATGGTACCTTGATTTTAGTATTAAATATTTGTACATGATTTTTGGTAATTGGTGAGGTAACGATTGGCCAATCGTGTGCTAGGCACAACAAATTAACCCCTATACCCTTGACGTTGATACATAAAAACTAAGTCCTTGTAACGACACCATTCTACAGGACTTGCCGGTGATTGCACACCTAGAGGTCATCACCTAGGATCATGATGCTCTTATTAACCATAGTCTGGACTTACCACCAATGAAAGTCAAGTCAACACAGGGATTTGGGGGGTGTGCACACTAATTTGGCCAACTAGTGGTGACACACATAACTATTTTGGCTTATTCTAAGATTTGGCTTCTTGAGGAGATTCGATTTTTACTTATGATGCTTTTCTACTCTTATGTACCGGAACTGGAACCTATGTTCATTGAACGAGTGATTAATATGCTAGGCCTATTTAGTTCCTAACCAGTATGGGATGAGTCATAAACTAGGTCTATGTGTTTCTATGTCATGCATATTAACTTCATAGGTGGTTATATGCATTTTAGATGTGTAAAACCGTCCTTAGGTTATTTAGACCATTTTGGTGTGTATCGGGTTCTATTTGTGATACATGTTTTTCTTCTGCTCATTAAGTACATAGTGTACTCATCTCCTCCACTTTCCAACCATACAGGTTAATTTGGTGAGCTTAAAGCTCTAATTGGTTCGTGTGAGCTTTTGACATGTTCAGGGCATTACCACACGTAGGTAGTCTCTATTTTGTACTTTTGTTGTATAGTGGCTTATGATTATGTTAAAATGCTTTATAATTTTGGTAAATTAACTCTTGTCTATCTTATGGCTTGTAATTGACTTTATATATGAACATTTTGTATTATTGTTGAGATTGCTCTTGAGTGGGCTTCAAAATCCAAAAGTTGTGGTAAAGGTTTAATGTGAATATAGAAGCGCATTTGAAATTGATTTACAAGTGTTCTTCATTTTAAGATTTTCAAAATACAGCTGTTGTACTGCCGAAATGCTTTTAAAGATATCTAGTTAGCCTTGCATAGTCGGGGTAAGGGTACCGTGAGTATCCTTAGCCTGGGTATGCGACGGTTGTTATGTGCCCGATATGATTCTGAGTCGTGACATTTTTCATGAAATCTTTCGTAATATATATGCATCTAATTTAGCATGCCAAAATTTAAAACCTGCATTCAGGTAATATATGAAAAAATAGCAATCTATTTGTTAAGAATTCCTTTTATTTACTACCTGAAGTCAATTACTCATTAAATATTACATTATGATCAATAATCCAACTTTTGTGAAATTGGATTTGAAACATCTATAATTCATTTTAAATATGCATTTTCCTCTCTTTCCAACAATAAACAACTTCTCATCTTTAAGGTCTTGAAAATGCAAAAGTTGAAAGAAAAAAGGTTTCAAGTTGCATTGCTGCAATAATTTACTTAATGAATAAAGATGTATGTAATACATCTCCTAAGGAGGGTCATTTCTCTAAATAAAGATCTTCTATCATGATGCCATCTACTACATAGATTAATATTCATTTACAAGGCTTGAAAAGTTTTCAAGAGATATAGATTGGGATTTATAAGATCATACTCCTATATTAATGACCTAAGAACCTAATCTTATATTTCTATTACTAACAAAGATTAAATGGATTTATTTTACTAGCAAAACTAGTGCTTATAATATACAAAAATATATGTTTTATTATAAATTTCTTAATTAAGTATATTACATGATATTAAAAATAGAGGAATAGAACTTATTGTGGCAATGAAGGATTACCTTTTTAATAAAAGCTAAGGGTCATGGAAAGGAATTAAAAAATGAGGAGTTCATAGTGGATAGTAGAAGAAGATCAAACAGTAGAGGAAGAGGCCTAAAGCCTAAATTACCTTTATTATGTCAATAATTTCTTAGAATATAAGGTAACTTAATATCTCCTAAAATAAAGTATCCTTAAGAGATTTTATTTTAGACGATAAGCATGCTTTTATTGGTGTTTTAGAGACAAAGTTGAACAAGTAAAGGTTATCTAGCTTGAAACTTTCAGAGAGGCAATGGTATTTCCTTTCAAACCATCACAATCATTAATATAGGTCCATTGTGATTACTTTTAATCAAAGAGTGTTTAAATGAAAACCTTGTAATCTAGTGATTAAACAGTGTACTTATCTGTATGTTTCTTACAAAAAGAATGTAGAGGTAGTAGTTATTTTGTTTATGGATCAAACTATGCCTTCTAAAGGACATTGCTTTAGAATAAGCTACAAAAGATTAACTCCTTAATTAATGGCTCTTAGATTATATTGTGATATTTTAATAGTCCATTAATGAGATCTGAAGCATAGGTCATGTGAGCATAAAGAAATACTCTCCTAATTTCAAAGATTATATAGAGAGCCATAGGTTACAGATTTGAGGTTTATGGGGAACTATAACACTTGAGTAATAAAGAAAGTTCAAGGTGGAAAATTAAGAAAATTTTGTACAAGTATCTAGTTATAGTGAGTGGTTGCTCCAATTCCTTAAAAATAAAACCAAGTTTATGAATCGTTCAGTATCTCATCACACTCCAATCTTGATTCAGAACATGCTTGGGAATTGGAAAAGGAACTTTTCCTTTAGATTTTACAATTACCTATTTGAGATGGAAGGTTTTAATGAGGTAATTATGAGAGGAATGACTAATCTTATTTAGGGACATAAGATGTACGTTTGTGTGAAGAAGCTTTAACTAATTAAATAAGAGCTTAAGAGACTATACATAAGGAGAATGAGCAGTAGTACACTTAAGGCTATAGATGACAAAGGCTTACTTGAATAAAGTGTAGAAGGGTATGGTTAACAATCTAAGAGATGCCTAAAAGCTCATTAAAGAAAGTAAATCACTAGGAGTATTCTAAGGCAATCTAAATTCATGATTCTCTATTAAGGTAAAGATCAATGTGTCTAATAGATTGGGATAGGAAAATAAGGATCTTTCATAATTAAATTTTTGCAAGAAAGAATGTAATTAGAATTTGTGCTCTTAAGAAAGATGATGGGGCTAAAGTTTCATCCCAAGAAGACTTGAAGGAAGAGACAATGAAGTTCTTTAGGAACTCATTGGGATTAACAACAATGAGTAAGTCCTCTACTTCACTTCTCAAATCCTTTATTAATAATAAATTTCGAGACTAGGAGATAGCAATGTTGAGTACTAAAGAATTTGAAGAGATTATGTTTAAAATAAACACAAGTACAGAACCATGCCCGATGGGTTCAATGAGTGTTTTTACTAAAATGCATAAATTTATATTAAGAATATGGTGATTGAAGCAATTAAAGAATCCATTGAATAAGAGAAAATAACAAAAAAAAACTTTCTTATACCTTATCCCTAAAGTGAGTAGTCTGAGCTCATTATACGAGTATATGCCAGTTTATGTTGTAGCTTCCTATATAAGGTGATATCCAAAATCTTCGCAAAAAGAATGAAGGGAGTTTTAAAGCCATTAATTAGTGAAACTCAAGGGGCCTTTATAGAAGATAGATTACTTGGGGATAATATTCTTCCAGCACAAGAGTTATTGAAGAGGTATTCAAAAACAAAATACTTAAGAAAATGTGCAATCAAGATTGACTTCTATAAGACTTATGACTCTCTAAGTTAAAAGTTTATACTTCAAGTAGTATGTCTTTGGTTTTCTTGAAAAATTTAGGAATTAGAGTAGGTTCTGGATAACTACATCCTCTTTCATTTTATGTATGGAGTCAGTAACAAGGTTGATGAGGCACAATATTAGAGCTAACCATATATTTTAGTATCATAGTAGGTGTAAAAAGTTGGAACTCTTCAACCTTTTATTTATAAATGACATAATCCTTTTTTGAAGAGCTCATGAATGTTAATGAATTTGTTAATAGCTTATGTCAGAGTCTTCAAAGAGATATTGGTGCTGAAGGTTAATAAGAGAAGAAAACCAACTAATTATATCCTCTAGTTCTCAACATCTTATAGACTAGTTATCCATTATCACTGGACTTTAGGTAAAGTAACCATTTTTTAATTTTCTTAGGCTTACCCATTGCCACCAAGAGACTTTAAGGAATGTATCCCTATTATGGATAAATTGCAGAAGAGTTTTTTATTTTTGGAAGTTAAGTTGCAGAAGAGATTTTGGTTGCTGGTGTAATATAGCCGTGTATATAGTACGAAGACTTCAACTCATTGAATTTGTCCTTAATTCTCTTTGCAATTACTGTTCATCTCATTTTTTGTATAAAGGGTTTATTAAAACCATAAAAAATATGTTGAGGTGTTTCCTACAGGCAAGAAAAAAAGGAAAGGATATTTGTGGCCAAAGTCAAATTGAGTGAAGTGTGTAAGTTAATGGATGAAGCAGGATTAAGGATCACTTCTATTACGTTAAGTAATAAAGTTCTTATAGGGAAAAGGTTATGGAGGATAATGGAGTACAAAATCTCCTTATAGAAGAATTGGATACAAGCTTATTCTTTGAAAGTATTTGAGAAATAGAAGAGAAAACAACCATATCTTGCTTCTTAAAATAGTTTCTGAGGATAAGAAGCTCCCTCATAGATAGTATAAAGAGTAAGATAGGTAATGGAGAGACCACTTCTCTACTATTTGATAATTGGAACAAGAAGAGGCTATCGATGCATCCCAACTCAAACCTATAACTATAAGAAATTTCCTTTTGAATGCTAAAGTGAAAACAAAGATAGTGTTTAATTATTATGGGCATTATTTTCAAGAAGTTGAAAGAATTTTTCCAGATTATAGTCATGAGCAAAAGAGTTAGGATACTTGTTTGTGGTTAGATCACTCTAGTTTTTACACTAATAAATCATATAAAGAGGTTAAAGGATAGGGGATAAAAGCAAAGATGAGCCAGAGTAGTGTGGAGCACGAATAAACAACCTAAGGCTTCATTCTTATTAAGTAAAAAGAAGCTACAGCCCTAGATAGACTATTCCTTATCAACAACACATGCAAGTTCTGAATAAACTCAGCACTATGGATAAACTAAAGTTTTTATCCTCCTCTAAACATTATGTACTATGCAAGGAGGATGAGGATAGAGATCATATGTTTTCAAGTGCGGATTCTCTAAAGAAGTGTGGCATTGAATTTCATCTCTGTGCCTAGTTCCAAGCATGATAAGGAAATCTATATGGTGACAATAGCAACCTATGTAGCACGGATACGGACACAGACATGCGACATGACACGAACAAGAACACGGGGATACACCAACTTCTAAAATTTGGTGGACACGGACACGGACATGGACACGACATGTATATATATATATTATAAAATTTAGAATTAAGAAAAAAATTCAAAATTCATAATATGATATATATTGATTGATGTGTTTCAAGATTAGTTCATACACTAAGCCTTGTCTACCATAATCCTTGATAAACTGCTCATATTTCATACTACATCAATCCTTATCTGTGAGTCTGATGGCACCTCATATAGTATACGTTTTATATATGATCATCTATAATCGTACAGAATTACTATCTTGCAAGAAATGGAAGACACTTGTTGTCCATTGACGAACTAAAAGTCTAAAACTTTAATTTTAGTTTGAGTTCTATGCATTAGAAAATGGATGGCACGCCTAAAAGGAGCAATGGTATTATTTCATATCTCAAAAGAGTGGTATAAAAAGCATATGGAAGGTGAAAAGTCTTGGTGCAATGGTATTATTTCAGATGAAAATGAAAAGTCCAATGGCGTGTCTGAGATGGCGTGTCTGAGACGTGTGTCCAGCCGTGTCCGAGCCATCTTAAGAGGTGTCCAAGCCGGAAAATTTTTTTTAATGCCGACACGTACAAACATATGTCTGACACGTGTCCACCGCGCATCGGGTGGGTGTCCGTGTCAGACACATGGACATGGCTCCATTTTGCCGTGTCCGTGCTTCTTAGATAGCAACATGTCTCCAAGAGATATGGAAATAAAGAAATAACAAAAGGTTTGCAATGAAATTTAAATGCTTAAGTTCTTTGATTGAGCTCATAATTACAAGTACAAGAGAATAGCTAATTGTCAACTAGATAGAAATGAATTGTAGCAGAAGGTTGGTGCAATCTTAGAGAAATTAAGGTGAATAAGAACAAAAGTTGAAGGTTAACACCTCAATAATAAAAAATTAAGGTGATTAAGAACAAAAGTTAAAAGGGAGAAGACTCACATGAAGAGGTAAATGAAGGAAGGAGTTTAGAGTAGCAAATTTCCCCACAAACAGATCCTATGATATCTAAACATTAAGAAGAAGCTAGGAATTAACAAAAGAATATGGAGCTTATACAGAAGAATCAAGTAGAGTTTAACTCTTGCCTGGACTGAGATTGCCTCTCCAAGTATAGGCCTTGAGAGTTTTTCAAGCTAAAATCCAATTCTTGCAAATGAGGAACAATGATTTAAAAAATTAAAAGAAGAAAGTGTTTCACAAAAAATTATGAGATATTAATGTTGTTAATATTGACTTGCTGAGAAGATCTACTCGACGCCTCCAAATCGCCCAACCCTAATTGGGTAAAGAATGAAGCCGTGATGCTTTGCTACAAAGGGGTTTTACCCCTTTTACAAAATGTCATCGTTTTGTTAGATCATCCAACGCTGCCATTTTGTTTGGTAAAAGTCTGTTTACTTGACATTGTCGTTTTGATAAATTGTTGTAGGAGAGTTTTACTCTCTAGATGTTGTCCTTAATTTTTTATTATTAATGAAAATTTTAATTTATCAAAAAATAAAACAACAACAAATGCAAGTTATGCAAAGAGAAGATAGAATCACTAGAGCACTTGTTTTTTAAGTGTAAAGAATCTGTGAACATTTGGAAAGGGTTACATGTACTATATGTAAGAATCCAACCGTGATCAAATCATGAGTGTAGCAGAAAAAAAAATTTATGGATTCCGAGCGGGCCTCGACAATTGAATAAACTTGAATAAAACAAAAATGATTTAGAAATCGTACCTTGTTCGTCTTCCTATTGAAAAACCTTTGAAACTTTTTCCGATTGATCAATCACGAGCTGCTTAAATGTCCAACCTTTGATAGTATCCATATAGCAATTCTTAAGACCGCTTTGAGAGGAAGAAGACAAAAAGTGCGAGCTTGTAAATAATATTCTTCCATTTAAATAGAAAAATCATAAGGGGCTTTAATTAAAATCAAATTCTAATTCTAAATCTAATTAATTTAATTTTAATAAAATCAAATATCTCATATTTGATCCCCAAAGTTTTTCAAACTTTATAATTAAGTCCAACTTAATTAAATTGATTTTTCTTTCACAAATTGCTCTTTAATGTGTGATCCACTAGGTTCCTAATAAATTGACAATGATTATAAATTACAATTCTAATCCACAATTACAATTAGATAAATCTTTTAATTTATCTTTAATTCTCCAATTAAACAATTCATAATTATAAATCATGATTGACATCTAGTCACATGTCATGATTACCCAAATATCAGGAATGTCAAAGTAATTGACTTAACCTCATTTATGGTTATGATGTATAATTTAATCCTTTCGTCATCCAATGCTCCAATTGAATAGAGTATGAATACAGTGTCTACTTTTTTCATCCAATCATGTTCGTTCTTGCTAATTAGTAATTGATTTATAATTAAAATTTGAAAAAACCTTTTCAAATGTTAATTCATATTGGTCAGAGAATTCCATAAATCATTACTAATCAAGAAAAGTAGAACACTCTCTCTAATTACTTTAGAGTGATGAATTATTTATTGACTTACTCAACTATATCTGTATGGTTCATATTGCATCCAAGTACTACCAATTGAATTATCCTATGACGATTCATAATAGCATCAAAACACAGTAATTTCCACACGAGATACCTTGGTAATCTCAAGTCTGAGGATCAATTATATAACCATCATTATAAGATAATCTACAAACACATAAGTAATATTCCATTTGGAATTCTCATAATCAGGTCAGTTCAGTAACTTATTCTCTAATAATCACCCACACATTAGTTTAAGTATCTCCATACTTTAATTTATGAGATCAATTACTTTCTTC
>JANZXP010000066.1:0-12499 GCA_027576715.1 Erythroxylum flavicans
TTGTTGAAAATGGTTATAAAACAAAGTGGGCCGATTTGGTTATCAATTTTCTGCACTTTATGTTTGTGGTTTAAAATTAAAAAAAATTTATACCAATTTCTGAGTGATTGAGTGCTCTAGCACACCACCCTCGCCGGGCACAAGCTCAGACATCACCCATCGATGTCAGGTTCGGGTCTTACGGGAATGGGGTGTTACATTCAAGACCCGATATGGCCACTATAAGTTTTTGGTAATGTCTTTCGTGTTAACTAATTCATTGGTTATTTTCATGGATTTGATGAATAGGGTTTTTTGACTTTACTTAGACCAATTTGTTGTGGTGTTTATAGATGATATATTGGTCTATTCAAAGAATGAAAAGGAACATGCTCAGCTTTTGAAAAGGAACATGCTCAGCATTTGAGAAGTGTGCTACAGACTTTGAGAGAGAAGCAGTCATTTACCAAATTGAGCAAATGTGATTTTTGGCTGAAGGAAGTTTCTTTCCTTGGGCATATTATGTCTTTAGAAGGTATCAGGGTAGATTCTAATAAAATTGAGGCAATTTTCAATTAAAAATCACCTCAGAATGTGATAGAAGTGAGAATTTTTCTTGGCTTAGCTAGTTATTATCGACACTTTGTCAAAAGATTCCCAGTATTTGCTTCTCCAATCACAAAGTTACTTTGGAAACGCACAAAGGTTTAATGGAATGATAGATTCCAAGCTAGTTTTGATAAGTTAAACAAGATGCTCACTAAAGCTCTAGTGCTAACACAGTTATCTCCAAACAAAGAGTATGCCATGTGCATGATGCTTATAGGAATGGTCTGGGTTATGTAATGATGCAAGATGGGAAAGTAGTGGCATATGCCTCATGACAGTTAAATCCACGTAAACAAAACAAACCTACACATGATTTAGAATTGGTAGCAGTGGTCTTTGCCTTGAAAATTTGGTGGCATTACTTATATGGGGAAAGATGTAGGATATATACGAACAACAAGAGTCTCAAGTACCTACTCGCAAAGAATGAGCACAATTTTAGGCAATAGCTTTGGATAAAATTGTTTAAATACTATAATTGTATAATTGACTACCACTCGAGAAAAGTTAATATGGTAGCAGATGCTTTGAGTAGGAAGTCTATTTCAACTCTGTCACTACAACATAGTAGATGGAGATTTGCACCAGATGGAGCTTTGATAACTCAGTTAAAAACGAGTCCTGACTTGAGATAGATAATAGTACATGCATAAAAAGATGATACCATATTGCAACAACTTGTACAAGCAGTTCAAGAAGGGAAACAAACTGATTTTGTAGTGAAAGATGACAGAAGTCTGTGTTTTAATATTAGATTATATATATCAATAGTAAAGGACTTGAAGAAGAAATTATTACTTGAAGCCCATAATACTGTGTTCACTATGCATCATGTAGTTAACAACATATACCAGGAATTGAAACAACACTACTGGTGTCCAGCAATGAAGCGTGATGTAGTAGAGACTATATGTCCAAGTGCTTGACTTGTCAACAGGTGAAAGCTGAACATCAGGTCCCGTATGGCCTATTAAATCTCATTTCAATTCTGTAGTGAAAATGGAATAATATCACTATAGACTTTGTAGCAGGTCTAGTCCTCACACAGAGAAACCATAATGTGATATGGGTTATAGTGGATAGGCTCACCAAATCAACTCACTTTATAACTATTCGACCTGATTATTCTATAGATCGGTTAGCTGAGTTGTATTTGAATGAGATTGTTCAACTACATGTAGTGCCATTGTTAATTGTTTTTGACTGAGACTTACATCAATATTTTGGAAAAGTCTATAAGCAACTTTAGGTACTCGGCTGAGCTTCAGCATAACCTCTCACCCACAAATGGAAGGTAATCTGGCAGAGTTATATAGGTGTTGTAAGATATGTTTTTAGTTGTTGGGCAAGCTTTACAATTTGTAGCCCTCAAATACCATAAGTGCATGGGTTGTTATTTGTAGTACCTGAAGTGTCGATCCCATAAAGAAGGTGAACTAATCTAATAAGGCTAAGGAAATTCATAAAATGAAAATAAAAATTGCAAGAAAAGTAAACACAAGAATAAGATTGGAAAGAATTTAATTTGTAAATTCAACACAAAAGAAATCGAAATTAAGCAACACAAAAGTCACATTGGAAATTAACAAAAAAGATTACCAATTATGAGATAGGGGATTTTTCCTATCATTGATGCTAATATAGTCATTTATGCTTTATTGTGGTGCCAGTTCTAAACTATCATAGGATAAATTACTCTCTCTCAAGTTATAGTCATTAAACCCTAAATCATAAACCCTAAAACAATTATAGAATTTGCAATCTCTTAATTAACAAAAGATCCATAACTCTAATTAGATCTTAAGCCCTCTAATAAACTACTGGGTCTTACATGAGATCTCCCGGTCTATTGGATCATTTAACTCTCATTAATCCAACTTAATCATTTTTATTCAGTTCACCTTCTAGATCTATTATCAAAATATGCAAGTTCTGTAATTAATCACAACACCCAATCAAAATAACATAAAAATGACTATATTAACACTGAATCAAGGTAAAATTTTAAAGGAAAAGTTAGAACATCATCAACAATCCAAGATCCATCATCATACAATCCATTATCATCTCAAATATTAAGTGAACAAAAATAAAGATGGAAAGGAGAAAAAACTTAGATCGGATAACTCGGAAAGGTAGCAATGTCGAAAGACTCAATTCCTCTCTCCTTTCTTCCTCTTCTCTTTCTTCTTCTTCTCTTCCTTGAAGCTTTCCCAAAATAGCAGAACTGTAGGCTCCCTTTTCTGTCCTTTCTTTTTCTTCTTATAGTCTTTTCTAATTAGGGAAACTCTAGGGCTTTCCCATGCTCCAAAGGTTTGAAATGTTCCCAAAAATGAAGTTTAAAAGGTTGGGGTGCGCTGTCTGTCGCGCAGGCCACAATCATGGTCCCTTTTATTAAAATCGTAGCCAACATATCTAGCGTGGCTCCTTGCATCTACTTATATTATGATCGTGGCTTATTGGCCATGATTGTAGGCCTGGTTTTAGCTCTAGATCTTCTCTGAATCTCCTTCATTCTCCTATATTTTCCCTGAAACACTAGCAAGCACATCATGATACCTCAAAAACATAAAATTGAATCTAAAATGCGTGCTTTAACCCACAAAATATACAAAACACAACTACTTAACTAACTAACCCGATTGTAACCTAAACACATACCAATCAATTAAATTTATCCACTAAACAAATCCTAAACTACCCATAAAACATGATACAATATACTGCTATCATATGCTTAAAACATGTGTTATGAAATTTTTAGGCTATTGGGATAGGTACATTCCTTTGATGGAATTTGCCTATAATAATGGTTATCAGTCCAGTACAGGCATAACACAATATGTAGCATTATTTGGCAGAAATTGTAGAACCTTGGTTTGTTGGATAGAATTGGCAGAGAACAAGATGATTGGGCCTAACATAGTCAAAGACACAAAAGAGAAAGTGACAATTAGTTAACAAAGATTGAAGGCTGCAAGTGATAAACAGAAATCATATGCTAACTTGAAAAGGAAAGATATTGAATATATGGTAGGTGACAAAGTTTTCTTGAAAGTTTTTCCCTAGAGAAAGGTGTTAAGATTCGGGAAAAAGGGAAAACTTAGTCTTAGATTTATAGTTCCATATGAAATACTTGAAATAATTAGAAAAGTGACATATAGGTTAGCTCTTCCTGTGGAACTATCCAAGTTGAACGATGTATTCCATGTCTCAATGCTATGGAGATACCAATCGGATGATTTACATGTGTTATCGGTATAAGAGATAAAGGTCGAACCAAACTTATTATATGATGAAGAGCCTAAGGAAATCCTAGCTAGAGAAGTGAGATAGTTAAGGAATAAGCAAATTCCTCTTATAAAGGTGCTCTGGCAACATCATGGCGTTAAAGAGGCAACTTGGGAATCCGAATCAATGATGAGAATTCAATACCCACAACTATTCAATACAGGTATAAATTTCGAGGAAGAAATTCCTTTTAAGGGCGAGAGAAATGTAAGGCCCCAACATACACCCTAGAAGTATTATAGCATGTCTAGGGTGTATTAAGAAGTGAACATAACGAACTAAGAGCATCTAAGCATAGCAAGGCACATAATGGTAATTAATTTAAAAGATAGGGGTAAATTAGTAATTTCTTCATTTAGTCATGGACATGAATAATTATATGTGAGTTATGGACTATAATGAAATCAATTGATGACTTTATATGCTAATGTGGGAATTAAAGGAAGAAGAAGGACCAAATGCGCAATTTTGCCAAAAATCAACATATGGACCAAAGGGATTGAAACATATGTGTAAGACTAAAAACTTCCTAAATTTGGGAGTAGAAGTGCTAATCATAGATTGCATAATGTTTTGTGGGTAGTTTAGGATGTGTTTAGTGGTTAAATTTAATCGATTAGTGTGTGTTGAGGCTAGACTTGTGGTAGTTAGTTAAATATTTGTGTTTTAAGTGTTTTATGGTTAGAGCATGCTTTTGAGCTTCAGTGTTATGTATTTGAGGTGTCTTGATGAATTTGCTAGTATTTCAGGGCTAATATCAAAAAGAATGAAGGGGTTTTAAAGGATGCCCAAACCAAAACAAAGGGTCATGATCATGGCCAATATGCCACGATCATGATAGAAGGCCAAACAAGGAGCCACGATCGTGGCCTAGACGTAGACAGATGCAGACTGACCTTTTGAACTTAAGTTTTCAAGGACATTTCAGACCTTTTGGACCTGGGTAAGACCTAGTTTTTACCCTAAAGAGTGAAGACTACTTAAAGGAAGAGAAATGACCTGAAAAGGGAGCCTCTAATCTGCCATTTTGGGAAACATTCCAAGAGGAGAGAAGAAGAAGAGAGAGAAAGAGAAAAAGAGGAGAAAAAAGTGAGTCTTCGTGGCTACTACTTTCCTGAGACGTCCCGATTCCCATTCCACATGTATTTCTTTCGTCTTGTTTTCATTTTCTTGATTGTTAAGAAGAATACAAATATGTTTATGGATTTGGGTTTGATTAAGATGTTCTAACTTTCTTTTGGGATTTTATCTTGAGTTAATGTTAATATAGTTATTTTGTGTTATTTTGATTAGATGTTGTGATTGATTGTTGTATCGTCATGCTTTGGTAACAAACCGAGGGGGTGAGTTGAATGCAAAATAATTAGGATAGATTAATGAGAGTTAGGCGATCCAATAGACCACGCAATCAATCTTATTGGTTATTGTATGGTGAGAGATCTTGTGTAAGACCCGATAGTTTATTAAAATGCTTAAGAACTGATTAGGTTATAGACCAATAGTTAATCGAGAGATAACAATTTCAGGACTCAACTTGATTATGGTTTATTAATTAGGGCTTAGTGGTTATAATTCGAGAGAGAGAGTAATCCACCTTACGATAGTCTAGAACCGACATCCTAATAACACAAAAGTGATTAGGTTACCATTGGGATAAATCGCTCTCATAATTTAGTAAATTCTCTTATGTGATTTCCCATTGTTAAATTGTTGGTGATCAATATTTGATTTTGTTGAGTTAATTTTGCAAATTAATAACTTGACAATTATTTATGTTTACTTTTCTGTCCCGTTGTATTTTAATTTTATTAATTGTCTAGCCTTAGATAACTTAAGATTAAATTAGTCCATAACTCCTCATAGGATCAACCCTTCATATACTACAAATTAGGACTCGTGTACTTGCAGTATTTTAAAGGTTATAAATAGTAAAGCTTGCAAAATGATCAATAAGTTTTTGGCATCGTTTTCGAGAAGGTGTAGAATTAGTCTATGGATAAGGAAAAAATAGACAGAAATTTGGGCGCAAGGTAGACGACACTTCAATTCAGACATCACAAGGCAACTATGAGGAGTCCAAAAGGTTAAATGATGAAGGAAATACATTATAGGGGGACTTCAATGAGGAACAATTTGCTTTGGGAAGTTATCATTCTTATTGGAACATGTATAATCTGGGGTGGCAAAACCACCCAGATTTTTGTTGGTCCAACAATATAAGGGCTCACTTAGTACATTAGGACCTATTCAGATTTCAGCAAGATGAGTCTAATTTATAGGATTATAAATTGGATAAGATCATAGATAAGCTCATAAATATGGAAGAGGCCTAGAAGAGACTGGAAGAGAAGTTTGAGTAAGTAACGAAAGATCATGCATCGTCTATTCACAACCTAGAGGTCAAATGGGCCAACTTTCTAGGGAGTTTTGTAAGAGAAGTACGAAAAATTGTTTGCACAATATGAAAGTAAAATCAATAGAGCAATGTAAGATTATCACACTTAGGAGGGGGAAAGAGTTAGGAGAACCAATAGATAGACCGGTTGAAACCCACTTTGTAGAATACTAAGGGAAGCAGAAAGTGAAGAAAAGAATGAGGACCCTCCCTATGTTCCTCCTCCACCTTACCTATTAAGCATCCATTCATGAAAATTGATCTATTCAAATCTTTAAAAGAACAATACGAAGATAAACATATGACAAAAGAGATAGAGGTTCAAAAAGATATAGAAGTCTCTGTTCATAAGGTGAAAGTTGAAGAGGAAATGAGGGTGACTGAGGAAGAATACTAACAACTCACTGAAATAAATCATACGTTAGTATAGAAATTACTTATAACAGACAAAATACACAAGAAGGGGGGTTGAATTGTGTATTTTTTTATGAATACAAAATCTTTAATATTTCTGATAAGAACTTCTCTAACTTGTTAAAAGAATATCACTAACGTTATACGAAAATTGTTACATAAATAAATCGCAAATAACTTCTATATACTTGTTTTAAAAACAAAATAGAATAAGTTGAGAGATAGAAGATAGATACTGTGATTTTATACTAGTTCACCCCAAACCGTGGGCTATGTCCATTCCTCATAATTTTTCTGAGTTTTCACTATACTTCAATAAGTTTACAAGTATTCTTTCTTCCCTTCCAGAGTCTCTTCAAGTCTCTTACACCAAGTATTCTTTCAGCTATCTTAGCCTCTCCAGGCTCTTAGCCTTTTCTTACTCTCACTAGAGAGATGTGGTGAGATATTGTTACAGTAGGTTTAGCTCTCTTGGTTTAGCACTACAAAAATTTTCTTTTCTAAGTATACACTTGAATGCTCAAAATATGTAAGATCAAACGTTTTCTGAAAAGTTGAAAAGTTATTCAATCTTCGACTACGACTAGTATTTTTAGTCTAAGTCTCCAACTGCTTCTTGATTCTTGATAACTGCTTCTTGAGTGTTGATAACCGCTTCTTGAATCTTGATAACTGTTATTTAGTTGAGTTCTGTAACTAACTCCAACTAACTAACTGCTCGACATACCAACGTATCTTCTGCTTTGTATTGTCTGTGTTTTGTTTCTTCTGTATCTCCACTTCGTTTGTGTTTTGTTTCTTCTGTGTTCTCCACTTCGTCTGTGTTTTGTTTCTTCTGTATTCTCCACTTCGTCTGTGTTTTGTTTCTTCTGTATCTCCACTTCGTCTGTGTTTTGTTTCTTTTATATCTCCACTTCGTCTGTGTTTTGTTTCTTCTTTATCTCCACTTCGTCTGTGTTTTGTTTCTTTTGTGTTCTCCACTTCGTCTGTGTTTTGTTTCTTCTGTATTTCCACTTCGTCTGTGTTTTGTTTCTTCAGTGTTCTCCACTTCGTCTGTGTTTTTCTGTTTCTTCTATGTTTTGCTTCTACTGCACACTTAACACACTCATCAAACTAGTTCATTTATTTCTAACATTATTATTATTTGATAGTCATCAAAATTAATCATTGTAAAGTCCCCTTGACTTAACAATAAACAATCACAAACCTCTAACAAACCTCTTATTGGCCAACTCAGGGAACCACATCAACTAAGTAGTAGGTCCTGCCACTTTCACCATCTCAAAGAACCTCTCCATCTGATTCCATTAACTTAATAGGTGCAAGCCTTCTAGGACCCTATACAAAAAGACCTAAATCTACTTGGCACCAAATGGTAGTGTTAGAGAAGTGCTCTAAAGGTAATCACCTTTAGCGCTTATTGTACAAATAACTTTATGATTAATAAATGCATTTTTCATTATTTTGATGTTCATACATTTATGAATTTGACGTTGATCTTAAGTGGATTTAATGAAGTCCTTGATACAAAACATGGCACGGAGGAAATCATAATGAGATAATAATAATGAGATTCTTATCATGTGTGATTATGTTAGTATCTAAACTTTCCCTAGTCATATGATTAATGAGATGAGATATCACTAATCCAGATAGACTAGCACATGTTATACTCCTTGATTAGATCAAGCAGTAGATCTCATAAGTCTTTTCTTAGCGCATTTTTTTTCATTTATAGTAACTATCATTGTGTTCAACTTTCTCACTCATATTAAAGCTATTCCTTTACCACTTTAGGTATGGATTATTCTAGCTTTAGAAGCACATCTCCAATTATACCTTTGTTCCCCTCCACTATCTCACTTTCTCCCCTTGTTTCTTTTATAAACAATTGTAAACCTCTAACAAACCTCTTAGTGGCTAACTTAGGGAACCACATCAACTAAGCAATAGGTCCTGCCACTTTCACCTTCTCAAAGAACCTCTCTATCTGATTCCATTAGCTTAATAGGTGCAAGCACTCTAGGACCCTATAAAGAAAGACCTAAATCTACTTGGCACCAAATGGTAGTGTTAGAGAAGTGCTCTAAAGGCAATCACCTTTAGCACTTATTGTACAAATCATTTTACGATTAATAAAGTCATTTTTCATTATTTTAATGTTCATACTTTTATGGATTTGATGTTGACCTTAAGTTGATTTAATGAAGTCCTTGATACAAAACATAGCATGGAGGAAATCATGATGATATCATGATAATAAGATTATTATCATGTGTAATTATGTTAGTATCTAAACATTCCCTAGTCATAGGATAGTATCTAAACATTCCCTAGTCATAGGCTTAATGAGATGGGATATCATTAATCTAGATAGACTAGCACATGTTACACTCCTTGATTAGATCAAGTAGTAGACCTTATAAGCTGTAGACATGAAGAGTTAACATATGGACGCTTACTAAGGGTAGTAAGTATATTAGATTGACCTACTATGAGACAATTATATGGATATTCTATTCTAGTGTCAATGATATTCTCATTATAACAATGGTGTAAGTATCCTTTGACTTGGGGTGCTCAAGGATATCTCAGATACTGATCCTGTGTTTTGACTCTATTCATCGATGCCTTTCAAGGTTTACTCATAGGATGGTGATTGGGTACAACTTGAGGTATTTGGAGGTAATTGAGTAGCCAATAAAGGATTCACCACTTCTGATAGAAGGAGATGATACCCACGACCTCTTGTCATGGTCATTGCTTGGGAGTCTCTAGCTAGAGCAGATATGTGTCATAAAGAGAGTCCTTAATGATACATAGAGTAATTAGATCCTCGGGACAAGATCTAATAAAACTTGGACTAGATGTGATGTAGTTAGTCTAGTGGGAGTTGACACTTTGACCATACTTTGAACCAAGTGGGGTATAGACAGTGAAAGGACAAATTGCATGGCAACATTGCATATGGAAGGGTTTGTAGTCAAACCACTGACTTTCTGATTAATTGGGGGTCATGATGTATTACTAGATACCACTCTTAATTTACTTAAATTAAGTATTAATTCAAGTGGTTAACATAACCAAGAACCTAATGGGTCACACCTCTAGGGGATCTGAAGGATGAGTAACGTGGTCTTGAATGGTGATTCAAGATATGAGAGAGTGTTTCGAGTTTGTATCATGATGTGGTCGTGGCGGATAACGGTACATGGAATGGATTAGAAACAAATGTTTTTGGCTTCCATTAATGCATGCTATTCATGGTCTTTAACTTCCTATAACTTCCATTAATGCATGTTATTCATGACTATTAACTTCATATAACTTTCCATTAGTGATCGGGGTTATGGAAGGACAAATGATGCAGAAAATTGAGATGATTTTCGTGCATCTTGTGTAAGACACAAAAAAAATGAAAAAGATAGGTTCTTTTTCACACACACAAATTTTCTCTTTAACTCTCTCAAGAGTTCTTGTCTTTGCTAATACAAAGAAAGAATTTTAGCCATCTACTAGTAAGGTTTCATCCTTCTATCTTTATGTGGACTTTCATTAGAGATGGTCTGCGTTGATTTTTTTTGATTTATGATAACCCAAAGTGGAGAAGATTAAATAACGAAGGAGATTGTCAAAAAGGTATGTAAACATCTTACATTTGATGTTTTTGTTTTTCTATATCTACATGTATCAGTAGATCTGGTTTTTGAGGTTCTATTTTATTTCCTCTGTGCATATTTATATATATTATATAAGAGATGCATGATTCAAACCTATCAGTGGTATCAAAGCCATCTTGTGCCTTGTTAGATGTAGAATACATGGCATGTGAAAACTGTTTTCATGGTTGTGATAACTTAGGGTCATGCAATGTTTTGTTCGAAATTAATTATAGAAAAATGGTTTTCACGATTTTATTTCACCAATATGCTCATAAGATGTAAATGAATGATTCACTGTCATTGAAAATAATTTTAATGTGATTAAAATTTTTAATTTCGACTTTACAAAAACATTCATGAAATCTATCTTCTTGCTGGGCATGTGATGTCTATTGGCTAAATTGATGAGGTTACACATGATTTTCGTGGAATTTGCTTATGCAAACATTATGTGAATATATTTGGGATGTGTTTATGCCTCTGTAATTTTTGTAGAATTATTAAAAATGTTTTAATAATTTTATCAAACAATTTTACAGATCTGGACAGTTTTCCAGAAATTGTAGGATCTGTTTTGTTTGATGTTTTTGTATGTTTATATTTCGATTCTAGAACCTTAAAAATATTTTACGTGATAAAAATGTGTTAATTTGATGTTTGATGCATGCCTAAATGATTTTGCTCAAAATTTGATTTCCAAAAACTTTTAGAAGTCATATTTTTTGTTTTTGGTGTCTTATCAATGTTTTAGTTATCATGATAATTTTTAGGTAATTCCTAAATTATTTTGATCTTCATGGAACGACCTAGAGATGCTTGGAATGATGATTTGATGTTTTGGAAAATTTTGGAAATTATACAAATTAATTTTGAATTAATTTTAGTAGAGTAATATATTTTTTAGTAAGACTAGAAAAATTGACATGTATGACAAAATTGAAGTTGTTTAATTTTGGACATCAAATAATTATTTTAAGGTCAATTAATTATGAATTAATTTCTAGAATTAGGAATTCATGTTAATTAGATTAATATTAATTCCAATCGAAATAAGATATATTAGTAATTTTATCCAAGTTAGTAAAAGAAAGACAGTAAATCTAAGTGTTGGATTAGGCTTAGATCCACGTGTTGGATTGGGTTTCCATGTTAGGATCCATAAGATGTCATAACCAAAATGATGTGTTTACATATATGCGTTCGAGAATGCATGGTTAGGAGAATGTGTGGGCTTGCATGATGGATGGTTATGGGCTTAGGCTCAATTTGATTGGGTAGTCCATATCATGCCATGTAATTATAGTAACTATATATATATATTTATGAGTTATATGTATAAGACCATCTAAGTTAGATGAGAAGTTAGTCAAACCCCTCACTTAAAATATTAAAACTAACTCCTTCCTTTAATATGGCGAGAACCAGAGTCTTTTTAAAGTTAAGGTTGTTGGGCCCAAGCCTGCTCTACATAGATATGTTTGAACCATGGAAATATGATTTCTAGATTAATAGGTCAGTTTTAACTAAAATTGTTGGTTTGTTAGGTAAACCCAAGGTTAATGTGGATAGTAGCGAAGTTGGGTAGTGTACATTAGATGTATACATGTCGAGAGTTGATAGCACAATGATTGTACACACATCAACAGTTGATAACACTAGCTTCGATGGTTGCATTGGAGATGCAATTGGTATGATCGATACCTACTAGTTGAACTAAGGTGGCTTATTTGGCAAACTCAAGGTCATTCTTAGGGATATTAGATATTAACCCATTAGTAGAATTTCCCTATGAGTTCTCTTGGATTTATATTGAGGGTTATGAATTTGTGAAAATAGTGGGAGCCATAATGCTTGTTATTAAAGTCCTTATGGGTATGCATTTAAGTACTTTCTAATTTGTCTCTATTTGACGATAGGTTGCTATTGCCCGAGCCAACACCATAAGTAATAGTGTGAATCTAAGATCATTGATGGAAGCTAAAAAGTTAACTAAACCAAACTTCCTTGATTGGCTTAGGAACTTGAGAATAGTTTGCAAGTGCGAGAAGCTTGGTTATGTCTTGGAAGAAACACTTCCTGATCCCCCTACTGCTGATGCTTCTAATGATGATCGGAGGGAATATAGGAAGCATCTCAATGATAGCGAGAT
>JANZXP010000067.1:1364-12624 GCA_027576715.1 Erythroxylum flavicans
ATCCATGACAAAGAAAAAGAAAAAGAAAAAGTCAAGCTTACCAGAACTGCACGCCCCAACTCCATTAGGGAGCTGCACACATAATAAAACCTCGATGAAAAGTTACGACAGTTACCGAGCTGCAGACAAACAAAACGCAAACAGAGAAAAAAGTGGAAGAAAAAAGGAGTTTATCACTACAATAAAACCGGCGTCGTTACCAACCTGTGCACATAATAAAAACTCGACGAAAGTCGAAGCAAATAAGGCAAAAAAAAGGGGAATACAGAAGCATACCGTTACTGACGAAGGAGCTAACCGTTGACACTAAAACGCAAATGGTGAAGACAGTTATCCATGCTATAAACAAAGCCGCCGTTACGGAGCTGCACACAAAGAACCCAACCGTAGGCAGAGGCATGCTATAAACAAAGCCACTGTTAGCCCTGTGAGATATGCAGGATGCTAAGAGAAAAGAGAGATATAACCTTCATATAAAAAAAATAGCAGCTTACCACTGAAACAAAACCGCCCCCGTTACCCAACTGTAGGCAGAGGCATGCTATAAACAAAGCCGCCGTTACCCACCTGTAGAAAAACTCCCCGTCAGATATGCAGGATGCTAAGAGAAAAGAAGAGAAAAAAGAGAAATGCAGAAAGAAACAGAAGAAAAAGCTAAATATATACGACATATAGACGCGGGGGGGAAATGACCGTCAGATTAAACGAACGAAGGAGATGAATTCTATGGTCGTCCATCCCCTTCGTCCTTAGTATATATACTTAATGAATTGGGTCCCTTGACCAATGCAGCTATGTCAAAGAACGGCCTGAGAGTTAACCTGAACCTATTCTTTTCAACCAAGCCTGACTCGGTTCAAGCCCAATTTCGTAAAATTGACGTCCAATTATTGAACTCTTTATGTCCGTTGCATTTCTGTTGGTCCAATGTGAAAGTGGAGTACTAATTTAATGCTTGCTTTTCTATCGAGCACAGACATTTTGCAGTCAGAATATTCTATACGCAGGTATAATGAATTTGCCACAGTACACAAGCATCTTTCCTACTAAGGCTGTAATGGAGCTCAAATTTAAGTATTTTTAATTAAGCTTGTTAAAATTCAAATTAGCACTCAATTTTTTAATAGCTTTTTTTTAAGTTAATAAGCTAATTTTGGTCGATTAATTATTTTTTAACTGATCAGCTGTTATCAAGATACTTGACATCTAATTTTTTTATCATTTTATTTTAAGAGTTATGTTTTGACCTGATTTGACATTTGAGCTTGACAATTTAAGCTTAAATTTAATTTTAAAAAGCAGTTATTTTATGAATAAAAACCGGCCGGTTTCCTGAACCGTGAAGAACCAAATGTCTTTGTCGCCCAACGCCCTAAATCGAAACAGCACAAACACGACACACAAAGACGATAGGGAGTGAAAAAGCCGATAAGGAAACACCTTCTCTACAAGGATCAGACTCAAAAACCCCTTATCCAATCTCACATGCATTATACCTCCGTACCTAACACAACATCCAGCAAATTTTTACAAGCCCTAAGCTTCGACTCTCTTCGCCGCACATAGATGAGGCAGCTCCGACGATGGCGATGAAGGCTGCAGATTGTAAGAGAAATGGAAAGTAGAGGAACTCTTGAGACAAAATATCCACCGAAGGTAATATTCTGGAAATAGGGAGAGAGTACAGAAATGGGAGAGAGATGAGAGACGATACAGAGATCAGAGGAGAAGACAAGAACAAGCATTCATCAACCAGAGGAATAAATGAGATTAAAAAAATCATATACTTTAAACTTAAGAAGCTTAAATCGTCTACAAAGTACAACCAGCTTGATGTGTAAAATGGAAAAAAAGGTTTTTCTGATGTTGTGTCGAAATAAATGATAATAAATAATTTGTTAATATAAAGATAAATAATCACCAGTAACTAGTTAAATGGTGGGTTATATAATTAGTTCTTTTTTAAAATTAAAAATATTAGTATTTATTGATTAAAATTTAAAAAAATCAATACTCTTATAATTTTTATTTACTATTATAATCTTTAAATTTAAAATTTTTTTTGACTAATTTTATACTCGATCCGATTTTTAAAACATTAGCCCGCACATCCCTACTCTACCAGGTATGTCACGCAGAAAGAAGAGTACACGACAGTGTGGCTGGTTCCAAATAATGTATTTCTCGTGTAGTTGTTTTCAGGTTACCAGATGTGGGGCAGAAGGCTCGGTGTTACGTTGGGGAATTGGGGATCATTTACGTCCTAGTCTTCGTTTCCTTTGTGATCATCTAAGAATCGATTACGTAACACAAGGAACTCATAAGAGACCATAGGAAGACCAAGCTCACCAAAACATACTAATTCGACATACAGATTGCTATTAGATGCTCAGCAGACCATAGTTGCTTCTTCCATAAATTAACCTCTAAACCAGCCCTATCCATCGTCAATTTGAAGCATGAAAGATTCAAGACTCGATTTTGGCCTCCTTTTGGTAAGACTAATAATGGTAGGAGGAGTCGGCACCAATTTGATAGAGAAAACGACATTTGTAATGGCTATATCTCCTGATAAGCTAAATGGTTTAATAGAAGTGGTTCCCACAAATGTGGAATTGGGTTAAATTTCTAATTAATGTGGTCTAGAATCAATTTTAAATAGTAATTAGAAAAGTGATGGTTAAAGAAAAACATGATCATGCCTTCGTAAATTTTTTTGTATGGACTGAAGCAAGTTGGTCACCTTTTATTTTAATTTATGAAATTAACTATTCTTTTCATTAAAAAAAAAAGGAGTACACGTTTTATCACTTCATCAACATCCCTTTTAATGGAATTACATCTACAAACAATTTAATAGTAATAAATTTTAATTTTCAATAATTAAGATTACATTATAATTTTAATTCAATAATGATTTTTAACATATTTTATTTTTATTGCTAATTAGTAAGTTTAATTTATAAAATATATTAAATGTTCATCATCATCATCATCATCATCATCATAAACTAACACGGATCATGGCATATTAAGTGAAACAGTTGTCTTCAAATAAGTTTGTCTTGAATTGGCCGTCTACAGACAACTACGGTGCAACAACCTCTTGCTTATTTTTTAAACAGATTCTAGTGTCCTTCGTAAAGATTTTATGATTCAGATTTGAATCGAGTCATTTCAGATTGCATATGATTTGATCTGACAAGCCCGATTAGGTGACACCGAGAAAAACTATTTCGAAAAATCCATCTTAGAACACATTTATTTTAATTGTCGAAGCTCTTCGTTTTCAAATTGCAAGGAAAATGGCAAATGAAAGCATGAAACTATCCAAAATCTCACCCACGCTCTAACTACTTACAAGTGACATCCCATTTATAATATTAAAATCAAAGTTGCGAATATCGTACCGATTTTAATATCGAATTGAGTTTTAGTATGGTACTGTATTAGTATTGGTCAATACAGGTACCATTTCGAGTAATTTTTTAAATTTATGAAATAGTCCTTAAATTTTTTTTAAATTTGTAAAATAATCTATTCGTATATTGTACAATTGTACTATATACTTTATAAGTTTATATTAACCTTTTCTCTAAAAATCATGATAATAAATAATGATCATAATTACTATGAAATAACAATAATTTTTAAATATTTCACATATAAATAATAACTACAACTAATATAAAAAAACACAATCATCATCATACAAATATAAAATTAAGAATAATATAAAGTATTTAAAATATTACAATAATACAATTTCATCATATAATAAATAATAATTACATTAAAATATTCAATAAAAAGAATAATAAATATCCTTAATCCTCAAACTATTACAATTTACAACAAGAGTTCGTGATGAAGAAACAATCAAGCAGAAGTTAAACCTGAAACAAAAAATTTATAATTACATTACATATATAGAATTTAACATATACATCAAATATAAGTAAAATTAAAAAAAGAGAAAAAAATAAAAACCTGGAACGAAATTCAATCGTCTACGGGAGGATGCCCATTATAACTACACTCACCCCAGTTATTATTTGATACAAAATCCTCATTATTGAAAGGAGCTTCATCCTTATTATCATTTAAATTTAGTACACCAATGACATGTCAGTGTTTTCCTATCCAAGATTATCTTCTATGTCATTGACAATCTATCCAATTCGGTTCTTCAAAAACCAAATCCTCCAAAAGATTAATATTATTAATGAAAATTGGGTAGGTTGAACTACTTATGCTATTAAGACTCCTAGTAAACTATAAAATTTAATTATTAGACAATTATAAGAATTATATCGAAATTAATAATGATAATAACATACTTTTCCCTAAGCTTTAAATTGTAACGAACAAAAACCAAGTCATTCAACCTCTTATATTCTAATATATTCCTTTTCTTGGAGTAGATAAATTCAAATGTTCTCCAGTTTCTTTCACAACCTATTGCACTCACACATTGACTTAAAATTCGAATTACAAACTTTTCCAATTTTGAAACACCATTTCCGAATTGATCACACCAAGAAACAGTAAGTCATAAGATAACAAAAGTAGTGTTATAAACAAAATAAAGTGATAATTAACTTCAACAAATAAGAAAAAGGAAACAACTAATACCTGGAGAAAGTTTTCCTCTTTGTCGAATAGCAATCGACATTCTAAAATCCCCGTAAGACAACTTATAAAGCTTCATTTGTAAGCTTAAGAGATCATGCATAGCATTAATGCAAGAAATTGTTGAAATAGTTAAAAACATTCCTCTATTAACTTCAGCTTGCTTAGTAAGATCTAGTCAAAAATAGACATTAGGATTTAAAAATGCCCCAATTGTAAAAAACGGAGAAGAAAGTTGTCTTTTCCTTCTCTCATTAATGATTGAAAGATTTATTGTGTACAAAGAAGTCCTATGTTTTATATTGGCCTTGATTGCTTTCATCGCTCTCTCTATGATGTAAAAAAAACTCATTGTTGGCTTTTTTTACTATCAGCCAAGCAAAGTACCCTCACTAAAAGCTCACAAACCCGAATAACAAATTGGCATTGAGACCAAAATTCTCTATCTTCCAGTATAATTTTATAAACCTCCACTCTAATATTAGAACTAGCATGCTGAGATGCAATCCACTTATCACTTATAAATATTTGTCTTAACTCTTTCTTCATTGTAACAAAAGACTGAAGTGATAAGAAATTTGTTGCAAATCTTGTCACAGTAGGACGACTCAAATTCCTATCATTATAATGAATCCCTTTCTCATTAAATTCAATATCAATGCACGATTATAGATGAACCTGGTCACCTTTTTAGCTTTCTGCATAGTCTCATCAATAACAGGAAAATACCTAGGATTCTCTATGTTCTTCAACATTAGGTTAATGCAATGGGCAACACAAGGAGTAAAAAAAAAAAGAATTAGGGGGTGCTTGGTTGATGGGTTTGGGAAGGGGTTAATTGGTAAGGAATGAAAAGTGAGTGGTTAGTTGTTGATTATCATTATAGGGACAATAGTTTGATATCCCACTTTTAGGGAATCTACCAGACCCTTTTTTTAGTAGAAGAATGAAACTCATTCCTTAATAGTGACTCTTTTTTTAAAAATATTTTTAAAACTAATTAATTAATTAAAATATAATTAATTAATTACAATATAATTAATCAAAATATAATTCATTTATTAATTAAAATATTGTAATTAATTAAAATATAATTAGTTGAAATAATATAATTTATTTATTATATTATATTATATTTAATTAAAATATAATTAAATAATTAATTACAATATAATTAATTCATTAATTAAAATATTTTAATTAATTAATTTAAATATAATTAATTACAATATAATTAATTAAAATATAATTAATTAATTAATTTCATTATAATTAATTAAAATATTGCAACTAATTAATTAAAATATAATTAATTGCAATATAATTAATTAAAAAATTATTATTATTAATTAATTACAATATAATAAATTAAAATATTATTACTAATTAATTAATTAATTAATTGGTTACAATATAATAAATTAAAATATAATACATTTTTATTTTTCAATATTTTTTACAAACCAACCACTGTCAATGATAATGGTAATCATTCCTTCCTCTTAACTAACTATCATAATTATAATGATAATATCTATTTTCATTCATCACTATATTCATTCTCATTCCTAATATCATTCTCCCATACGAATCAACCGCCCCCTTATACTTATTTTGCTACCTTTTTCCTGTCATTTTATAAGTGGAATCATTGTCAGTAATAAACTGAACAATGTTTTCTGACTTTAATTTATTCACAACTTCATCAAATATTACAAACAAAGTCTCAGCATTCTTAATAAGGTTAAATGCATCAATAGATTTCAAAAATATAGAGTCGTTTGTAGAATAGATCAAAACATTAATAATAGGCTTTTTTCTCCTATTTGTCCAACCATCACACATGATTGAACATCCAAAAGTAGCTTAATTCGCTCTTCTTTCTGATAGATAACTTCTAATTTCAGAAACAGAACAACTCAAAAGTTTACCTCTTAAGTCATCAATCAAAGTACCTTTGTATCCCGGACCATAAGAGGTTATTGCATCCATCATGGGTTGATAATAATATGACTGAGAAGTATTGAATGATGAACCTGTATCATACCACCATCTAGCTATTGCCATATCGACATTTTGAGTCGCATCTCTTGACTATATTGCACTACGAATTGAAGGTTGGGCTCCAGAAATTGTTCGTGGTGCAAAAAAACTAGTCACCTGCCTTCTTCTCTTCCTCACATTAGGTTCAGGTAGTTCTTCTTGGGCCTGAGACAGAACACTACCAGTACCAGTATCACTACCACCTTCAACATTTCCACAGAATCACCGCGGAAACTAGAAATTGAACTTCCATTACCAATTTCAAAATTCAACCTTTCCCTTTTATCTCTCTCATGTTGATATTCTTCAAGCAATCTTTTCATTTGCCACTTTACATTATGTCTTACTTTTTTACAAGGTTTCACATGTCTTTTAACCTTAGCTAAATGTTTCTTTAATCGGGTGATTCTTCTACCTTTCAAATGCTTGGTACAAAACAAGCAAATAGTATGATTCCTCATACCAGGAATCAATGCAGCATGAGTCCAAGTTGGATCATTTTATCTTCCTAAAGTTAATTGATTAAGAGTACTTGAACTTCTTTCCATTTATCTGTAAAAATAAATGAATGTATATATAAACAACACAAAATGTCATTACATAATATGCATATCCATCTTATATAATATAACTTATTTTGTATGATTACATTATATACAATTCAATTTTATCAAACACAATTTACTATAAGTCAAAAACTAACAATTCAACAATTCAACATATATAATTATACAAAACATACATAAACAATTTTCATTTCCAACAATCACAAAACATACATAAACAATTTCCATTTCTAACAATTTTCTGCAATTTCCATTTCCAATAATCACAAAACATGTATAAAACAATTTTGATTTTCAACAATTCTCAATAGTTTCCATTTCCAATAATCACAAAGTATTCATAAAACAATTTTCATTTCCAACAATCACAAAACATGCATAAACAATTTCCATTTCCAACAATTTTCAACAATGTCCATTTCCAATAATCACAAAACATTCATAAAACAATTTTCATTTTCAACAATCACAAAACATACATAAAATAATCTCCATTTTTAGTAATCACAAAACATATATAAACAGTTTCCATTTCCAACAATAACAAAAAATTTTCATTTCCAATAATAACAAAAAATTCATAAAACAATTTCTATTTCCATTTATATCGATCACAAAACATACATAAACAATTTCCATTTCTAACAATTTTTAACAATTCCCATTTCTAATAATCACAAAATATTCATAAAACAATTTCTATTTCCAATAATCAAAAAACATACATAAACAATTTCTATTTCCAATTATCACAAAACATTCATAAAATAATTTCCATTTCTAATTATCACAAAACATTCATAAAATAATTTCCATTTCCAACAATTTTCAACAATTTCCATTGCCAACAATTTTCAATAATTTTCATTTCCAATAATCACAAAATATTCATAAAACAATTTCAATTTCCAACAATCACAAAACATACATAAACAATTTCCATTTCCAATAATCACAAAAAATTCATAAAACAATTTATATTACAAAAAATCGGAAAATATACATATATCAAAATTAATAACACATGATTTTATTACACAATATGTATGTCCATCTTATATAATGTAAATCATTTTATATGATTACATTATACACAATTTAATTTCATCAAATACAATTCACTATAATTCAAAACTAACAATTCAATTATTCAACATATATAATTACATAAAACATACATAAACAATTTTTATTTTCAACAATCACAAAACATACATAAATAATTTCCATTTCCAACAACCACAAAACATACATAAACAATTTCAATTTCCAACAATTTGGAATATTTTCAATTCAAAGTTTCAAACATGAGGATCAAGTTGAAGGGTATGATATGATTTACAGAATTGCCAAATAATGAATGAAATATCTTATACAATTATTCATAAACATTTATTCATAAGCTAATGATCAAGTTGAAGGAAATATTCATAACATGAGGATCAAGTTGAAGGATATAATTTCTTTGGAAATGTTTTTTTTCTTATTCAAAGCTTTGAATCTTCTTTTCATTTCTAGCGAACCATAATATAAAATATATACACCATTCTATATTTGCTTCTTAAATATATAAGTTGCTTTTAAGATTTTTAATTGACATTAATAAATCTAAGTATAAATGGTTGGAGCCTACACCATGTTCACAATTTGAAAAAAAGATTCCTTTTGGACATATTTACATCACTATTTTCACACATTATCTATTATAAATATTTATGATAGCCTATAGATATATATTACCAAATAATTCAACATATTTTATACTTAATAAATTATTTACCCAAAGCTAATACCCATATACTATCATTAACTACAACCGAATTATTATTAATTTATGATAGCATAATTTTATACTCAATTAATTATTTACCTAAAGCCAGTACCCAAATACTAAAAATGAAATACCATTTCACAAATTTTAAGAATGTGTCAATTAATTATTTAAGTCTTTGTAAGTTTGCAACTTTAATATTCTCATTTTAAAATTTTAATTTAAGTTGTTTCAACTTATAAACTTTCAATTGAATCAATTCAATTCATCAACATCATCATATATTCACATCAGGTCTTCCATTTCATTCATCAAAAGCCTTATCATTTCCATTTCTTTTAATCGATTAAACTTAAACCAATCCACAAAACTAAACCAGAAATCAACCAAACAATCATTCAAGTCCAAAATCCAATTCAACTCCAATATTTAAATCACAAAACCATGAATCATTCAACTCCAATATCCAACCTAGATACCCACAAATCACAAAACCAAGTTCCAATCAATTCACAAATCCAAGTTCCATTCAAATCACAAAATTTAATTCTAACTTTCAACATCCAATTTTCAACTGATTCATAATAAAAAATGCAATTAATCAGGAAAAAATTGAAAACTCAAAAAACACACCCAAAAACCAATTCACAAGCTTCAAGTTTTGGGTTAGGTGTTCAGGTTGGGAGATGGGTCACAGCTTCGGGTGTAGATCTGGGGCGAGTGGTAACATTCTCTCCTCTTTCATATGTTCAGTGGTGTGACAGCAAGATGTGGTGGTCCTCATGGAGGAGGGTTGAAGACGGTGGCATGTTTGGGACTTCGCATGGAGGAGCTGAGGATCTTTGATGCTGGTGTGGATCGGGGAGGATGATGATAGTCATCGGGGAAGGAGCAGCACTGCCGAAGAGGGAGCAGCACTGCCAGAGATGGGGAGGAGAATGAGAGAGAGAGAACAGCGGTGAGTGAAAGAAAAGAGTTGGTGAGAGAGAGAGAGAGAGTGAAAAATGGGAAGAAGGAAGCTTCGGGTGTGAGAGAGTGAGGCACGCAGTTGATAGGGGGTGTTTCTTTAGGTTTAAATTTTAAAAAATTGCAAATAAGTCCCTACTATTTTTCAAATTTATGATATCGACTAATATGTGGTTGGTATTTTGGATACCATCCGGTACCAAATAAAAACTAGCGGTACTGATCGATATCTCTAGCCAATACCCAAATAATGAATACATTCTGTTTTTCAGCTGGTACGGTAGGACAACAATCTCTGAAATGCAATTGCGATCCCCATATTTTTAATTTCTTCATAATTAAACACCCATCAGTCTTTAAAAACCCAATTCAAAAAATAGGTGCCATCTCACGTAATTCACTTCCTATTTTGCTCCTTCTAACTACTCAATGATACCATAGGACTATATGCATGATGTATGAATGAAAGTAGTATAAAAGTATTAAATGAAACAAACAGACATTGCAACTTATCTCCCCCACACTTGACACAGGCCTTACCTCTTGGATCGATGAGTCGTGATCAAGCTATTCCTCATGCTAATAGGAGGTGTCATTGAGATGTCTCATAAACACTAACCCTATGCAACACACAGTAAACTAGAATAAGAAGATATGAAGAAAAGTGAAATTAATAAAATAACAAAAAGAGTTAGAAATGTTAGGTTTCCTCCCAATAAGTGCTAAATTTAATGTCCTCAATTGGACTAGGCTACCATGATATTAATTATGGAATGTGATGGTGGAAATATTTCCAGCCATCTCTCCCTCAAAATAGTGCTTGAGTCATTGCCCATTGACCATAAAAGGCTTTTATTCATCCTTTCCAATCTCCACAGCTCTATGTGGGTATATTTTGGCCATCATGAAAAGTCTAGACCATCTCGACCACATTTTCCATGAGAACAATTTTAAATGAGAGTTAAATAGACAAACTTTTTGACCAGGTTTAAATTCTCGCTAAAGGATATGCTTGTCATAGAAAGCCTTAGTTCTCTCCTTGTATATTCTAGCATTCTCAAAAGCATCTAGGCAAAATTCATCTAGTTCATTCAACTCCAACAGTCTCCTCGGTCTAGCGTCTTTTAGATCATAATTTAACCTCTAGATTGCCCATAACACCTTGTGCTCAATTTCAACCGAAAGATGGCAAGATTTCTCAAAGACTATAGATCAAGAGTTTAGTTGGATAATGTTGGAATCTAGAGTAAAAACGCAAACATAATTGTAAAGAAAAAAGGGT
>JANZXP010000070.1:7034-17364 GCA_027576715.1 Erythroxylum flavicans
TTGTCATTGAGCATGCATTGTACATAACACATATACATATGTGCATAAATGAGTACCTATGTGATTGTGCAAAGTTGGTCACTGGGGGAAGTCAGGGTTAATTGGCACCAGCTAACGATGAAGGTGAGGAAGGGAAGGGAGGAACACTGCTTAAAGGGGGATCCAAGTCTCACTAAGACTATAGTGTCATTGAAATATGCTATAAAGACTCCCAGGAGTGGGCATCAAGGTTATCTAATTGAGTTCGGACAATTACAAATGACGGAAGTAAAGGAGGAGCCCCTACCTGCGGCAGTCTAGCAACTTTTGTCAGAATTCCCAGCGGTTCAAACACCCTCTACCAAGTTACCACCTCACCAGAAGCATGACCACTCTATCACCTTGAAACCTGGGGCTGCTCCACCAAACATTCGACCATATAGGTACCCTCATTCACAAAAGGCGGAAATCGAAAAGTTGGTCAGGGAAATGCTGCTAGCTGGTGTCATTCGACCAAGCAAGGGACCTTTTTCGAGTCCGGTGTTATTGGTCAAGAAAAAGGATGGAAGTTGGCGATTTTGCGTTGACTATAGGGCTTTGAATAAGCTAACGCTACCAGACAAGTTTCCCATACCGGCTATAGATGAGCTGATTGACGAATTAGGCGGTTCCAAATTGTTTTCCAAGTTAGATTTGAAGCCGGGATACTACCAAATCAAAATTAAGGTTGGGGATGAAGAGAAGTCAGCTTTCCGAACTCACCAAGGGCACTATGAGTTTTTAGTGATGCCCTTCGATCTCACTAATGCACCCTCTACGTTCCAATCAATTATGAATGACATCTTTCAAGAGCATCTAAGGAAGTTTGTGTTGGTGTTTTTCGATGATATACTCGTGTACAGTCCCAATGAAGATTTACATTGGGAGCACTTGAGAGAGACCTTAATGATACTCCAAGACAGCCAATTGGTGCTAAACCTCAACAAATGTGTCTTTGCTAAATTGCGAATAGGGTATCTTGGTCATATTATATCTACTAAAGGGGGTGATGGCTGATCCAAAAAAGTTGGCAGCCATGGAGAGATGGTCGATACCTAAAAGTCTACTAGCATTGAGGGGATTTCTTGGATTAACCGAGTATTATAGGAGATTCGTAAAGAATTATGGGAAGATGGCAGCCCCACTTACTGCACTCCTCAAGAAAGATGCTTTCCTTTGGAGTCAAGAAACTTAGCAAGCTTTTGAAGAACTCAAAAAGGCAATGGTAACAGTGCTGGTTTTGGCACTACCAGATTTCTCTCGCCCTTTTGAGTTAGAGACGGATGCTTCGGGGTGGGGAGTGGGGGCGGTACTAATGCAAGATGGGCGCCCCATTGCTTATTTCAGTCAATTTTTTTCTTCAGCTAGAAAGACCAGTTCTGTGTATGAAAGGGAACTAATGGCCATTGTTCTAGCGGTTAAGAAGTGGCGACATTATTTGTTAGGACACCCGTTTATCATCAAAACCAACCAAAACGCCCTCAAATTTCTGTTGGAGCAGCGCAGCCTCAGTGAAGAACAGTAGAAATGGGTGACCAAGCTGATGGGGTACAAGTTTGAGATCCACTATAAACCCGGAAAAGAAAATAGGGTGACGGATGCCTTATCTAGAAGAGAGGATAGGCTTGAATTAAAGGCAGTAACTGTATGGGAGTATGAGGATTTTGGAGGGTGGGAAGAAAAAATCAAGAGGGATGAGAGGTTATATTCAATATGGCAGAAAGGGATAAAAGGAGAACCTCTTCCGGAAGGATTTTTTATTAAAGGAGGAAGCCTCTTACACAAGGGCAGAATGGTGCTTCCAAGAGGATCCTCGCGAATTCCTTGCTCCTACACGAATTTCACTGCACACCCCAAGGGGGACACTCTGGGTATTTGCGGACTTACAAGAGGCTGTCCACTTTCGTGTATTGGGAAGGAATGAAAAGGGACATACAGTAGTATGTTTTAGGTTGTGAAATTTGCAAGCAATGCAAATATGAAGCCTTAAATCCAGCAAGACTTTTACAGCCTCTACCGATTCCCCAAAGAGTTTGGGAGGATATTAGCATGGATTTCATCACGGGATTGCCTAAATCTCACCAATTTGACACCATTTTGGTAGTAGTGGATCGGTTAACGAAATATGGGCATTTCCTAGCCCTTTCTGATCCCTATACTGCTAAGGATGTGGCTGCTCTTTTTGTTAAGGAGATAGTCAAACTACATGGTTTCCCTAAGTCCATAATTTCAGACCGAGATAAGTTATTTATGAGTTTGTTTTGACAAGAACTTTTCAAGCTCTCGGGAATAACCCTCCGATTTAGTTCCTCTTATCATCCAGAGGCGGATGGACAAACCGAAGTTGTGAATAGGAGGTTGGAAACTTATCTTAGATGTTTTGTGGGAGGGGGTTGGAAACTTATCTTAGATGTTTTGTGGGGAGTAAACCGAGAGGATGGGTAAGGTGGTTGTCTTGGGCTGAATATTGGTACAATACCAATTTTAATCAATCCACCAAGATGTCTCCTTTCAAGGCCTTATATGGGAGAGACCCTCCTACTTTGTTTAAGTTGGAAGAAATCGCTTTAGCCGTGGATGATGTCAATGAATTAATCCGGGAGAGGAATGCAGTACTCAAGGAGTTGAGAGAACATTTAGAACGGGCACAACAACGCATGAAGACTACTGTTGATAAACATCGAAGAGATGTGGAGTTTGAAGTGGGAGACTTGGTCTATATCAAGTTTAGACCTTATCGGATGAAGTCATTGGCAAAGAGGGTGAATGAGAAGCTAAGTCCTCGGTTTTATGGGCCTTTCAAAATAATCGAGAGGATTGGCAAAGTGGCGCATCACCTGGAATTACCTCCGAATGCTAAAATCCATCACACTTTCTATGTTTCTCAACTCAGAAAGTCACTACAGCCTACTACTAATTCACAGTCATTGCCACAGTCATTAACTGAAGAAAATGAGCTGCTATTATAGCCCGAATTGTTCAGCAAAATCTGTAAGTTGGTTGATGGACGGACGAAGGTATTGGTGAAATGGAAGGATCTACCGGATCATGACAACACATGGGAAGACTATCACACTCTTGAGGAACTCTTTTCAGACTTTCACCTTGAGGACAAGGTGAAACTTGTTGACGGGGGTAATGATAGGCCCTTAATTAAGAAATGTTATAGGAGGAAGAAAGGGCACGTGAGGTTGAGAGTATATTCTAGGAGGCAGAAGAGTGGGCTGCAGAAGTTGGGCAGAGAGAGCGAGAAGATCCTAACTAAGTTGGCAGTAGTGGGGCCCATCAAGTGGAGTGAGGTATTTGGCGACAGGAGAGTGGGTAGAGAGGGGAGAGGAGAGTTTTGTGGAAGGTACTGGGAGAGTGTTAGCTTCTCGAAAGCTAACTAGGTGAGGATGCACTATTTTCTGCTATTTCTCAGCATTTCAGCCGAGAGTGGGAAAGGGAAAGCCTGTGACTGTTCTCTTCTTGTTCTGTTGCTAGTTTCATAGCTAAGAACTTGCTGTCATTTCTACTATTCTGCTTAGAAGAGAAGTATTAATACTATACTAGAATAAATATATATAGTAGAGATCCCTAGAACCTATCATAAACAGGCATGTGTAGGGCAAGGACGATAATTAGATAACCGTCTGTAAAAGTGCTGGAATGTGATACTGCCTCCGAATCCTTTGGAATAGAACATTTCCATTTTCTTCTATTGTTATCCAGGAAAGTTCATTGCAGACCAGGTAAGTAGGGGCTATAAAGTTTAAGTTCATGTTGGTCGAACCGTATGTCATCATGTTCCTACCCTTCCATGGTCATAAGAAGAAGAAAAAAAGTGATTGAAAAATTTCTTTTCCTTTTCCCACTATATCAAGGAAATTTAGGTGCTCAGTTTTGTCTTCTTGTAAGGCACGAAGTCCCTTCAACAAAGACAAGAGTGGAAATAACAGATTTTCCATTATAGGTTCTTTTTATATTTCGTTTACACTAGTGGTCTTCAGTTGAAACTACAATGAAACTATGCAATATTAAGTCGGTTGATAAAGAGGTTCTGGGGCATACTGGTCGTGAAACATATCATTATTTGGTTGATTATGTTTTATATCGCAGTTTGTAGAAGGCTGAAACTAAAAAGAAGAAAATTAACCCTATACGAACAAAAGAAAAAACATCCCCTTACGCAAACGAAATACCAAGAAGCTAACTGCTTGATTACTATGTGTGCTTGGATAAACAACCTCTTCATAAGAAACATAGCCCACTGTGAATGTGAAGGAACCAAACAATGCAACGTAAAAATCTAAAAAAAATCAGTTTAAGCAATTTTTTGGATAGGTGTTGAAGCGCAGTGATTCTAGTTGCAACTATAAAATCAATTAAATATGGCTAAAATTTATACTCTGGTAAAAAAGAGAAAGCAGACATTTCTGTATAATTAAAAGTACCAAAACCAAAAGGGTAGGTATTACCAAAATAATAAAAAAAAAGATTCAAAATTTGCTCTTTTTTTTTCTTTCCTTTAATGGAGTCAATATTCAACTTGGTATCAATTGCATCATATTGTCATTTGTCAAACAAGCGAGGTTGTCAACTTTGAACGCAAGTAAATCGAAGAGAGCGGCTCGTAACACCTTCCTAGCTCTCTTTGCTTTCGGTATATAATAAAGTTGTTATTATAAGGGTCAACATCCAAAAGTTGTGGCTTAGAGAAATGATTTATAAACATAATTCAGGAAATGATCAAGAAATTCAATTGCTAATTTGGATTTACTAGAGCAATCAATAATAAAATTTAACAAGATTCTTGTACCCCAACCAGAAAAGGCAATGACTCAACCTATTCACTTTTATCAAATTAAAAAAAAAAACTACCATATGTACTTTAGTCCAAATGCAAACATACAAGGGAGAAAATTCTTCCTTAGTAGCTTCGGGAAAGGGTGAAGAGGTGAAAAGATTATGAACAAAAATCTAGTTTTTATCTTGGACACCATCTGTTGCTATCTGTAACAGAATCATTCTATTCATCCCCTCGCCTTCATGGTTTCTAGAGAACCAAAATATTAGGATTGGACGAAGATTTGGGATTTTCATTTTCATTTTTCTTTCCAAACACAGAAACTCTACCGATGTTGTTGTCATTTTACCATACTCCATAGTCCCACAAGCATGATTACTGAATTGACTCCCTCACTCATCTGATTTAGAACGAGATCTTCCTCTCAGAAAATCCAAAAACAAAAAACAAAAAAGGGCAAACACAAACGCCATTCCATGTTGAGCCTCGAGTCACCATAGAGTTTCTTAGAGATGTGAAGAACAGAAAGCGCAACATGGAAAGAATTCAAGGCAGCAATTTTGGAAGCTATTAGGGTACACATGTAAGAGAAGAGAATGATACAAGATTCTATCCCAACCCAACAACTTTATCCTTCAAACAAATCTTTGCATTAATTCCTATTTTCTTTCTCCAATTTACACAATTTTCATTTCAGCACAGTTAATTAAGTTAGCCCCATGTTTCCTCTATCAGCAAGCTTTTGGAGTGTCCGACCCAAATAGTTTTGTTCAGAAGCTGGAAATCCAACTGTCTTACACTCACACTTCTGTTCCAAGGAAGGGCTACAAAACCAAAAAGGGTGGAGGGGTTAGCAATTTATGTATGCTTACTTAAACAATCTGCCAACATGAGAGGTACAGAAAAAAGGATGGATGAATTGTCGGTCAATTTTATCAACCAGAAAAATGCAGCCTTTCCAAACAGATAAAACACCATTCAAATTATCCCAATCTGTCGCTTACAGAGAAATTGAAGATGAAGTAGTTACTACAAAGATTAGAATATTTAGGTTTGGCCAAGGATAATGCATAATGAATTATTGCAGTTCATAAACTAACTAAAAACAAACACGGTCCAAGCAAACGAACAACAAGAAGTGGCTTACATATTCAAATCTATGATTTATCTAGATGTTAACCCTTTTAATGCTAGGAAAAAAATTCAAAGCACTTTTGGTTATAAACTTTGGGGAAATAACAAGTCTTTTGGGGCTTAACACACAAACCCAACCATCAACAACTAGAAAATAATAGTTAAATCTGGAATATTGTTTGGTGACTGAGGAGTTACCCAATCAGCTGGATAGACTTGAGGGGCATCAAAACGAGAGAAGATAAAACACCTGGCCAGTAGGGACACTAGGCCTCAACAAATACCAACACTACCATCCAACTGCCAAGTACAGTAAAATCCTTTATCTACTTCCACTCACTACAGGCAATCAGTAACCTAAAGGATTCCCCAATTACCAATGTCAGCAACTGCAAACTTTCAACTTCTAATTCTACAGTTGCTCCTTTAGAACACCTGATGATCTGAGCAATTATGCAGTAATACATTTCACTGTGGATAGATTGGCTAAATATTTACTTTAGTAGAATAAAGATGAGCATTTAGAGGTTGAAGGAAAGAAAATTTAAGCCACAGTAGCTAGCTCATATACGAATAAAATACGGTTAAACACATGCATACCTTTTTTATTTAATCTGTTAACATTTTTAATCAACAGTTTTGGAAATATTTGTCATCATACAATTACTCGCATATGATTGTAGAAGAAATCCCACGAAGATTTCAAAGTACTGTACTTAATGGAGTTGAATGAAATGTTTAAGTGCCATACAGCGCCCGGAACTAAAGTAAACAACTAGAAGTTTTTCACAATTGCATAAACAACGGGTGACCTATGTGCCATCAACCCAATACAGCAGGTAATTTAAGCAGAATTTGAGTGGGAAGATAGGAATACCACAAAGTCAACTTGTCAAGTATTTGATCGAGAGGATATCCTATACTAAGTATTGAATGGATGATTCAGTAAAAGTAGGTGTGTATCAGATGTATGTAGTCAAATTTAGAAGTGTTTCAACACATATTACCTTGAGGAAAATATTAAACAAATATGGTTTTGATTATGTAAATATTCATCCACAAAGGATCACCTGAACTCACTATCAGCAGATATGTGGTATTTGCTCGATTATTCTAATAAAGTCAGACTCCATCCCCCTGATTAAATATAATATAAACAAACTTCTTCTTTTTCTGCCAAATCTTCAGACAAAATCAACTCCAAAAAAAATCCAATAACAGTCGGGAAATTTCATTGTGACAAACAGGCTGAAAGCTATTAAACCTATTCTCTACCATAGAACAAAGCAGAACAGCACCTGTCATTTGGCAGCCTAACAAGAAATAACAATCACCAAGAGGCCTACAAAAGCAAAACATACCAATAAAGTGAAGCACCACAGTATTGAAGAATTACACAAGTGAACTACCATTAACTAACAGTATTCCCTTTAAAATTGAGGGTTTACCTTGACTCCTGCAGGGGAATTTCCCGCCTTAGCTGCCGTTGAGCTCCCAAAGATGATGACTCCTGTGGAAGGGTTCCCAGGCTTTGCCGTAGTTGTACACTTCTTATCAGCAGGCTTTAATATTTGGAAAGAACACATTAATGTCTCATCCACACTCATCATGGCACCAGCATTATCGAACTCTCCACAATAATTAGGAGCAGAAAATATAGTTACAAGTTGTCGATTGGCAAAGAATTCATATCCATCCTCCACAACCTATACCAATGAAATGGTTAGGACAGTTATGCAATGAAGCTACAATGAAGAAAGGTCTGCTGTGTAACAAACAACGGAACTGCATAGACTCAACAAATAAAACGGATACTGCAGTGGAACTGCTAAAAGATAAAGTTAAAATGTCAAAGCCACAATCCTCTGATAGAGACACAGGTAGCCCTGAAAGGATCCATGTTGTGCTCCAGATTGTTTATTCTCTAGAACCTTAGAAGTATTATTATGGAGGACACGACGACTGAATAAAATGAAATAGATTGCTGCATATGAAAAAACCTGATGGGCACGACAAATAAGATCCAAATCATGTTTCTGAAGAAACTCTGTAACTTTGTCAGGACCAAAAGTGTATGAGACTCCCCTGTCATTCATCCCCCAACCTTGAACATCTTTACTGGGATCTGACCAGAGAAGATCGCATAGCAAACCAGTGTCTGGTACATCAGTTGGGCGCTGCAGATTCTTAATCTGATCCAAACTATGCAGATCTGGAGAAAGACCACCATGCATGCAGAGAATCTTCTCATCAATTAAAGCAGCCACTGGTAAGCAATTAAAACAGTCTGTGAATGTCTTCCATAGTCTAACATTAAATCTTCTCTTACACTCATCATAAAAACCATATATACGATTTATGGAAGCACATTCATGATTTCCCCTTAAGAGGAAGAAGTTCTCTGGATATTTTATCTTGTAAGCAAGAAGAAGGCATATAGTCTCCAGACTTTGCTTGCCTCGATCCACATAATCCCCCAGAAATAAATAGTTCGCGTGTGGGGGTAGTCCACCATATTCAAACAGCCTCAGAAGATCAGAATATTGACCATGGATGTCACCTGCATTTAATCATTAAATCAAGTCATGAAATTTTTTCATCCACTGAAGAGAGAAAACAAATTTTCAGTTCCATAAGAATAATGATGCTTAGAATAAGATCTGATTCACCCAAGAATTACAACCATATCTAAAGAAGCCCTTCACATGCAAAAAAGCCCAAAAAGTAAAAGATCACCTCCAGATCTGGGGCTAATGAGTTAAAACCCAGCTTGAACTAATTCATGCTCATAAATTGTTCAACAACGAGCATTAACCAACACAGAGATTTCAATTCAATCACCCTTGGCCCTTGTGCACAAAATATGCTTAAAATTATGTAATGCACAAAGCATGCAAGGATAAGCTCCAAACACATTTGTTTGGAGCTCTCCAACTTATTAACACATTCTTAAACAAAATCACCAGAAACAGTCCTCAAACAGCCCAAAGAGACAATTCCTCTCCATTACAAGAGTAAACTAATGCAATATAACCATAGTCAAACATGCCTAATGCACACACTTCTTAACTTGCACAATAGCCTTTCAGACAGCAAGGAAGTGAAGTATAATCTTGACAGTGCATTGCGAGTCAAGCAACAGAGTTTTTGCAATCACCATTGATAAGTGATAAGAACTCTAAGAACAAAATGGGCCCTTGAACACAACTATAGATACAAGAATGCAAATATAACAGATAAATACAGTATAACAAGTATGCATATGCAACGGAAAAATCCAAACCAAGCTTCTGATTTTTGAGCAAATTCTCTGTCTAGTGTATTGACTTCCATGACAAAAAAAACACAACAATTTTGCATCCGATCCCAAGAAGGAAACTATTATTCAAAGTAGAGGCAAGTTAAGACACTGGAGAAGTAAACAAGCAAACCCACAGCCAAAATTTCTATAAAAACTTGAATTATAATGCTGAAAGAACAAATAATCCTGAAAATTATAGATGATAAGTTGAGTTAGCAAAGTGGTCACATGATGCATGTGGATCAGATCAAGTAATAATATTTAACCACAAAAAACAGATGATAATGAAAATTAAGCACTGTCAACTGCAGGAAGTAAGAAAGAAAAATATAAAAGAAAACACAATTGTGGCATACTATAACAATATTTTAATCAAACGCAACTGTGATCCTAAATTAATTTGGGAAAACTACTTGGATTATAAATCCAACCAAAAGAAAAGTTGCGTTATGTATAATGGGGATACAACCCACTGAAAACATGAATCGTGATCCATAAAATCATGAACTACAAGGCCAGATTCAGCGATACACTAGATAGATCCATGCAAACTTCAGCTTGTAAGCACAATAAAAGGATGAAAACATGTTATGACTATTAACATCACACCAAAAACACAAATAAATTTCGATACACTATAACCTTGGTACACCAAAGTTATTGCAGATTTATAAAGTACATAAGAGCTGCAATAGATTATTGGTACACAACATAAACTTCAAAGTGTAAAGTACCTCGTAAGCAGGTGGAAAGCTGAATAAACATTTACATAGCATAGCATAAAGCACAGTAATGAAGGTGTTCCATACCTAGGTGCCAAGAAATAAGAGTATATGACCTAGCACAACAATCATGCAAACGCAAGTTCGAGGGAAGATGATATAAGAAGAGTGAGAAGACTAGACCACAGAGACAAGTAATTACCATTAAACAGAAAGCTGAAACATAATGCCATAACTATTGATGGGTCCATCAGGACAAAACAGGTGATAACTGGGCAATTAAAAGATGCCAATAGTGAATGTAGCATATGTACTTGCTAAAAAGTGCACAAACTGAAGGTAAATTATGATTAATAGACACCTCAATTA
>JANZXP010000071.1:1524-28049 GCA_027576715.1 Erythroxylum flavicans
AGAAGTGAGGAGAGGCGGCAGATGAGTGAGAGACGAAGAGGAAGAAGAGTCATCGGGGGGGGGGGGTTAGGGTAAATTTTTTTTTCAAATTTACAGATTGGTCCTCGACTTTTAAAAACTTTACAGTACCAGCCGGTACTGCCAGTACAGACCGGTATCTGCCACCGGTATCAATGGCTATGAGTACCGTACCGACTGGTGGCCGGAACGGTACGGTACTCATCTCGTTGCTTTTAACATACAATATTATGACTAGATATAGAGCATATAATTAATGTCTACTTTATTTAGGTCTAATCATAATAGTTATCTACCCTTAGTATTTGATTCAATTAATGAAATTTAAAAACTATTTTAAATTGTCATTCTACCTTGGCTAAGATTTATCAGATCAATACTAATCGAGGATAATAGAATAGTATCCTTAATCATTTTAGGGTGGCAATTCAGGTCCCTCTATATAGTTTATGTTATATCCAATGGCTACCAATTGAGCTACTCTTAAATATAATAGATCATAAGTAGTATCAAAACATAAAACATCTATTTGAGATACTTTGGAGATCTTAGGTTAAAGGATTGCTCATACAATCATCACATTGAAAATTTCTATTGACAGACAAGTTATGTTCTAAATAAAATTCCCATAGAGGGTCAGTGTAGTGAACTTGTTCTCTGTTAAGACATATTATTTGAATTATTTCATATTTAGTATATGAGATCAACTACTTCTTTCATAAGAAACATAAAGTGTGTTAGTTTTTTTATGCTCTATTAATGTCCAATCTTAATAGAACAATGACTAGAAACAATTTAGAGACAATAAATTATGTAATATGAATCTCATAATTATGATTCCATCATAATTTTATTTGATTTTTGATGAGACTTTAGCTCCTTTTACATGCCTAATGTTTCTAATGATCTACAATATATTAATTTCTAAACAATGCAATAAACTATACCAAGTTCATTAAAGAACTCCTTGAACGAAACTATTCATTTTAACTAAATGAAAAATGTATTATAGCTTAATTAACAATTAATGCAACATTGTGACCCTTCCAATCTCAAAATAATATTGTTCTAAGTAAAATATATTTTAATAAGGATTTACTTGTAAACTTAATATCCATTTAACTTTGAACTTAAATATCTACTTATACATAGAATAATGGCTATTTCAATACTTTATAAGTATGAGATATCATGACTATTAAACACCTATAGTACATTATCTATGTATTTAGACTAAAATAGGCAAACAACTTTCACATAATCTCTATAGTTCTAATTCCTATAATTAAGTTATATCTTTTTCATATCCAATAAGAATTATTCTTACATTATCATATATTTAATAATTTAAATATGAATTTTTTAATTTGTGATTAGTATATCTCTAGACATCCTTACTAAAGAGGACAACTATACTTTTACTTTTTTGTAGACATGATAAATTTAGAAAAATCTTTAAAACAAAATTTTTGAATTCATCGTGAAAATGAATCTTTCAATATCTTATAGTCTTTTAACTATACATAAAATGCATTAATAAAAGCATTAATTCCCATTGGACGTATTTTCATAAGATCTAAACCTTTCAAATTTCATCTTACTACTACTAATTATCTTGAGAACCATTCCCCTATAAGTATACATTGAAACAAACATTTTGTTCATTAGGGTATATAAGATTATATCCAACCTTTTAGATATCTTATAATATTTTATCATCTGATTTAGTTTGAAACGTGTTTTATAATACATGCTTTAACTTAATATCAAATCACAAAATTGTTAACTTTGACTCTTTAAATTCTTAGCCTTCCTCTTATATGAAATCTTGTTAATTTATTTAATTATAACTACCAAAGGTAAATCATTGTACTAGGAATTACTATAAAATAAATAAATATTCATTCGTACAATATCTCATATAGTGTTTTCTCCTTACACAAATCCACACTATTATAGAATATAGTTGTTAAGGTAATCATTAAAGAATCCCATTCCTTATAGATAACCAACAATTTATATCTTACCATATTGATTTTATTTAAGTTTGTAAGCATTTTTAATACTTAATTTCTACTTAATTTTAAATAATTTCAATGTTTCAAAATTTTAAATTAATATTTATGACTCTATTTCATTTAATTCTTATGGATCAATCATATAAATTCATTAGAAAATGTAATGAAATAAAAGTATTATCTTTTTAAAAACTGTTATTACATCCTATACATCATTTATACAAAATTTAACAATTCACTGCCATTATCATCCTTTAAATAAAAGTAGATATTGTTATCCTTGAACTTAACAATTTTTACAAGTTTTATACGATTCATAATCAAAAGCATACCTATACTCTTTTATGTCACTTATGATTCTAGTTATATTGATTTAACTAACATAGCTTAAAAAATAGTCTTAATTATTTAAGTTTGTATTCTTATCGTTTTATGTTAAGCATAAGTTTCCTTCAATCCATCACATATAAAATATTTGAATAAACTTGGATTAATTACTTTTACTTAATAATCTATTTCTTATTATGGCTTGAACATTATAAAAGTATTGAATCTAAATTCAATATCAAATACTAAAAAGCTTAAATTAGAAATACATATGATCTCTATCATATCATTTATTGGCAAGAAAAGTCATATAATTATTTTTCATTGTAATGTCAACTATTATCATATCTAAGCCAATATCTTTAATTATAGTCCATGTTTATGCTTTTGGTAGGCTAAATTGAGAGGAAAATTTCTATTAAAGTACTATACCTTTCAGCTTTGTTTCATATAACATCTTGCTTTGTGTTGTCATAGTATTGACATACATCTTACATATGTATGTCATTAAAGTTTATGGGACATTATTCAAATCAATATTTTTTTTACATTTTGTCAAATCACAAAGTAGGACCTAAAGATAAAACAGATTCGGGTTAAAGGGAGTCTTGAATCACTCAATAAGCCTTACAATAAATAGAACTTTGGTTTATACTTAAATAATGGAAGGTAACAACCACACTCTCAACTTGTACTTAAATATTTTAAATAAGGAACATAAAATGCATGTTATATATATATATATATATATATATATATATATAAGAGTGGGTGAATTGGATGTATACAAAATTTAATAATGTTTCTAGCTAATGTACTCAATGAATAACAATCAATATAAATAAGTATAAGAAAATTAGTCAATGTAAATTAATTAGATAATCGAACAATTACTAAAATGGGAGGAGAAAATGAAAACCAATTTATAATGGTTAGGCAAACAACCCTTTCTTACATCCACTCCTAAGACTCTTTTTGGAATTCCATTATAATTCTTCTCTCAAAGTGAAGAATAACCTTTGAACAATCTTTCTCAATAAAGAGGAACCCATCTACTAACTTCATTCTATACTACTTCATTATGTCTTTTTCTTAATAGACATCTTCCTTTTAGATTTCCTACTAGCTCTAGGAGAGTTGCCATTCTTTTGCTTAGTTCTAGAGGTTTCACTAGTTTCTACTGAAGGAGATCTCACTTCTTCATCCTACTCATTCTTTTAATCAATTAATGTATGCTTTCCTGTCTCAAGAGTTTCATTGTTTTCTTAATCTTGTAGTTGAAAAGAAGTTTCTTCATTTAATGCATTTCTCTCCCCATTGATTTCCTCTTCATGTTACGTCATTCTAGTTTCTTCATTTGGTTCCTTTCTCTCTTCATCATTTATTTCTACTTGTTAAGTCCCCTCTACACTCACTTTGTTTTCTTCCTAATTTTCTTTCTTTCTCTAGACCTTTTTTTTCCCCTTTTGAATCTTAGGTCTCTACACATATGTTATCACTATTATGTCCTCCTTACCCTTATCATTCAACCTCATAATCATTAGAGAATTTGGTAGTTTTTTAGTAATATCGACATCAATACACAACCTAGCAAGTCCTACCCTTCTCATCTTTGTTATGTTTTCTTCAATCCCTAATGGTTTTCCATCCTTGCTAGCTATGCAACTAATCCCCTTTACAAAGAAATTCTTGAAGGTAAATCTATGAAAATTAACCCATAAAGGAATTGCATCCATTTTGCTTTTGTTCGTAATTACCCCTGGTTGCCATTTCCTAAGCAAAATTAAATGTCCAATGACATGCCATGATCCTACTTCTAATACTCTCTGAGCATTCTCATCAGTATTGAATTTAAACACCAATAATTTGTCTTTTTTACCATAGTATTCACCAAACCTAGATTTTTCCATGCATTTTTAGCCCACTTTTTAACTATAGGGAAAGCAAAATGTTTCTTAAGGAAGATACCTACCAAAAATAAGCTCTAACTTGCAGAAACTCCAAGGGGTGGTTAGGTTCGTCTATTACTGTCTCAACAAATCTCAATTTACCTATTACTAGAATCTTTTACGATGGAGTTTCGTGTACTCTTTCTCCTTTCAGGCTCCTTTTGGGTCTTTAATCTTCCTTTTAAAGGAGGGAAATTAATGGGGTTTATTGTTTGGGGGATTTGTGTTTGTGTTAATAGTGGTGTAAGTTTGTGTTTCTATTTCTGTGTTTATGAATATGGTTGATTTAGGTGGGGAGAGGAAAGTTGTCAAGAGTTGGGGACTAGGTTGCCATCAGATTAGGGACAAGGTTAGTGCAGTGGTTATTGATGGTTAGTTTGGCTGGGAAGATGAAAGATAAAAGGATCAGGTTGCTGTCATATTTGGTATAAGTTATTGTGGTGGTTATTGTTAGACTAGCCACGTGGACTCTCTTACTGTGGGGACTAGTAAATAAAGACTTGATCCGAAGTAAGCTAGCTGATTTTATTGGTTTACTTGAAACCAAAAGAAAAAGGTAACAATTTGAAAACAACCTATGGTTTTTAAAGAAAACTGGAAGGTGATCTCTAACCATAATAAGCATATGGGAGGGAGAATTATAATTAGGTACACCAATTTAATTAGATGCTATAAACCAAGTGAACTACCACATAAAGATAAAAACTTCAGGTGGATTATTACAATCTCTATTGTGTATGTAGCCAACTACACTTTCCAAAGGCTATCGCTATGGGAGGAACTAGTGAGATTAAGTAAGATAAACAATCACCCTTGAACAGTCAATGAGGATTAGAATTGCACTTTCAAGATAAGTGAAAAAACAATCACCCTTGGGCAGTCAATGAGGATTAGAATTGCACCTTTAAGACAAGTGAAACATGGGGAGGCAGGAATTGGACTACGTAAAACTTTAGGGAACTCTAGGAACTAACTACGCAAACTGGGTTAACAGATGTTAAGCACTATAGGAATGGCTACACTTGGAATAATATGTGGAGTTGAAGTTGGTTCTTATTGAAGAAACTAGACAGATGCATGATAATAGAAAGTAGATGGCACAATTCCTACTTAGTACTGCCAACTTTAAGGAACCTAATACATTTGATCATAGTCTTATTGTGATTACTCTCAATACCCCAGCTAAAAGAAGGAATGTGGTAGTGCATCATAACACTACACAAAATAAACTAGACCTACTACTATAGCAGTGGTGATTCTAGGTTGATCCCATAGAGAGTGTGTAAAGCTTTTGAAATGAAAATAATTGGTGTTTAGGTTAAGCGGGTTGGTTTATTGAAAAAGAAAATAAAATTAAACTAAACTAGTAAAGAAAAATTAAAGAAAACATGCAAAAATGATGAAAATTGATGAATGTGTTAGGGACTCAATTCTTTGGTTCAATCTTGACCTACACCCAATTAAACATATTTCATTGAATTGTTGTCTTCACATCTCTTTTTGAATTATTGGTCGTAGATTAACAACAAACTTTGTTAATTCCAGTTTTTCCTTAGGTCATAGTTAATTAAGAAGAGCTCGTTAATTAAACCTAGCTATTGGATAACCTAGGATATGCTCTCTAAGTTTAATTGGATAGCTGCCTTATGAAGGACAAAAATAGACCAATATAAGAAATAATCACATAAGCTCAAACTATTTAACTTAGGTTATGTTATCCCTAACTATTTAATACCGTTAGTTGCCAGATACGACTTCAAACACGATTATTACGTATCACATTCAAATTCTAGCAATGGGCTTTCATAAAAAATGATTCAATAAAGCATGAAAATCATTCTCATACAATACCCAATCAATGCATATAAGATAATGTAATCAATCCGAAAGGAGAGTAAGAATAATAAGCTTAGTCATGGTGGTGACACCTTAATTACCACTTTTTTAACGTAAAAATTTATGTTACTTTTCATTTTTCATGAAAAATTCACAAAACATTCCATTCAATCTTCAGGCAACATTCACAATTATTTTCAATCAATTCATTCAAATTTGGATAAAAATGCAATCATTTGTAACCAAAATCAAGATATGAATGCAAGCAAAATCAATTGAAATTACATAAAACAATTCCCCCACATTTAAACTATGCTTGTCCCTAAGAAAAATAAAGAACACTAGACTATAAAAGAACAAACAATGAAAACAACAATTTTCTCAAATAATAGTTAAAGATTTTAACAATTATTTCAATAAGCGCAACCTAAGAACTTGAAACTCATAATACTTCATGAACATATTATTCTTCGTATATTTAGCCAAAATTAACAAGTATTTCAACTCAAAGACCATTAACAAGTGTGATAAATACTCACTCCACTCTCCATCCTCTCAAGCATTCAAAGGTAGGATATATTCACTCATGATTCATTCATGTAAGGCATCTACCATAGGCTTGCTTACTAATCCAATCTCCACCACTCATATCAAACACAAACATCAATCCGAAGGTCTTTATTTTGGTTATAATAGGGTAGGGCTAAGGGTAGAAAAAGGAAAATCACACTTTAAAACACAAAACAATTTGAGCATTTAAAGCAATATAAACAATGAAGCATAAGACACTTAATTCTTTCCTTTCAAGTTAACAAGATTGCACTCCACTTTTTATGTATCTCCTATTTGTTTTCATTTTTTTGTTATCTTTTCTTCCTTACTTTTCTTTCTATTTCCCTTTTTTCTCTTTTTCTTTTTTCTTATTATTATTATTTTTATTTATTTAGAACTAGATCAAGTTTAGAAGAGGAAAAATTTAGAGGAGAGATACAAATTATTACAACCATACCTATTTCTAATTAACAAATCAACTATATCTTATGAGTCCCCTACACTTATTTAAGTAATTATTCCCTAAACCCAATCATACCCATTCAAATGCTCAATTCTTCCTTATGGTATGTATGATGAAAAAGTTAAATAATCAAGGTTGAGGCTCACATTTTGCATTTAAAGAAGAAATGGTTCATGTTAAGCTCAAAAGGGGCTTACTAAGGGTAAAATTACAGTGGCTTTTTAAGAAAAAAAGGTTATATCCTAATTATCTTCATTGTTTCAATGTTTGCGTAAGACTGTGTGATCTTGACTACTATTTGCAAGCAAGTTCTAGAGTTCTTAGTCATGAAAGAATACTCTCAGTAAAGAATACTTGAATTTGGTGTTAAATATTTCAAAAGTGCTCAAATTCTTACCAAATGTAAAATGTCATTCATCTATCAAAATAAGCTAATGTCCTTTTAATCGAAATCCAAGTTAATTAGCCTAAATATGCAAGTATCTCATTCACTCATATTATGCATTTCTAATCTAGATCGAGTTCATTTAATGATTATGCATCCCTAACTATCAAATGGGAAAAAAACAAACACACAATCACAAATTTTTTTAAAATAATACTCCCCCACTTAAATATCACATTATAAAAGAGGAATCTAAGATACAAAATAACACGAACAAGGATAAGCATTAAAACTAAAATACATAAACTATCAAGCAGTAAAGATAATAAAAATAATAAGGATAAAAATACGATACGAAAGTGTGGGTGGTGGTTGTGTTAATGTGGTTGTTAAGCATTGCATCCTACGTTAAGAAGTGGAGAATAGTTATGAGGAAGAAAAATAGAAGAGATTGAAAAGTAGGCATTTGCATACAAAACGAACAGATTAAATCGAGTTTTACTAAAAAGGAATAACAAATAACTAATTGAAAAACAAACAGAAATTATATAGGTTGCCTCCCATTTAGCGCTTCTTTATTGTCTTTTAGCTGGACACCTAAACTGTTATGCTCAAGGTGGATCGCTCAAAGTGATTGATTCCACTATTTTCTTCTCTTCATTAGGATCTTTCCTCAAGAATTTGCCAACCTTTCCCGTAGTTGCATCATCTAGCAATTGACAGCACTTACCAATTTCTTTCACCAAGTCCAACTTGTTTTCTTCCTCCTCTTACAATGCAAAATCAAGGTTTGTAGAATTAAATTGAACAATAAGAGAGCATTCTTTATAAACAACAGTAGGAGGAATGTGTTTGACATTAAAAATTGAAAATTCTACTGTTTCTCCTAAAACAGTCATGCTCAATCTCTTTTTCTTCACATCAGTCAAGGTATTGGTAGTGGCCATAAAGGCCTCCCTAAGAGTATGGTGTCCTCCTTCCTTGCTATTTGACCTCCCCCTGGTTTAAGACCACAAAGTTTACAGGGACAATTAATCTACCAACCTTCACTAACACATCTTTCATTATTACTTTCAAAAAACAGATTGACCTATCAGCTAATTGTAAGCACATATTGGTAGGTCTTAACTATCCTAGATCTATTTTCTCATAAATAGAGTGAGGCATAAGATTTATATTTGCTCTAAGGTCAAACATACTTTTAAAGTCATCCCTATTACCTATTGATGCTTTCACGATAAAACTCCCTGGATCTTTCAGTTTTGGGGGTAAGTGATGCTAAAGAACTGCACTTGCTACTTCCAAAACTACCATCTTCTCGTTAGGCTCAAACTTTTGTTTGTTAGTGCTTAGTTCCTTGAAGAACTTCACATAAGCCAAAATGTTCCTAATCACATCTAACAAGGTAAGATTAATGTTAACCTTAGAAAGGATGTTATATAAGTATGAAAACTGCTCATGTTGTTTTGATTCCTTAAGACGGCATGGATATAGAATTGGTGGTCTATAAGGATCTGTTTCTTTATGCAATTTTTGTCCATTGTCCTTTGTGTCATGCTTAAGTTTTTTTCCTTTTTTAATGTGACTAGAAGATTCGTGCCCATTTCTTTCCTCCTTCTGCTCATCTTTTTCTCTTATGAGGCTCTCCTCCTCTTGATTAGTGGCATCAAACTGATTAGGAAGAATCTCAATGTGATAACTAATCACCTTTCCACTTCTGTGAATAGTAACTACTTGTGCTTGCTTAGGTTGACTTGGCAACTTTCCCTTTTGATTGTTATGCATTTGAGTAGCGAGTTTCCCTACTTGGATCTTAATCCTCTTCAAAGATGCCTCCAAAGAATCAAATCTCTTATTGTTCGTTTCTTAATTTTGAGTCGTGACCTGAATAAACACATTTAGGCTTTTCTTCAAAGAAGGCTTGCTTAGTGAGTTTTAAAGTAAAGATTTCCCTTAGTAATCATTTTTCCTATGAAAATTTTGGTATTGTGGTTGGGGTTATATTATGGATTATTGGTCTTCCATGAAAAATTGGGGTGGTTTCTCCAACTAGGGTTGTAGATGTTTGAATACAGATCATTTCTCTCCCTTGGTTGAAAACCGTTGAGTGAGTTCACTTCTTCTTCCCCATCTAAAAAAGGCTCATAAGAATACAAACAAACATTAGCTCCATGACCACAAGTTCCACATATACCACATACCTCTTGATTTTGAACGTTTTGTGGTAATCTTGTAGTTAGAATCTTTACAAGCCTTGTTAACTCAGGTAACAGCATAGCTAGTTTTTGATTTGAACTCACTTTATGAACTCCAGCTCCTCTTCCCCTCATGCTTTTTTTTGAGAATTAGCCCCTAAAATTTCGCAGATTTCATACTTTTCTTTGGTCTTCTTCTCTCCTAGAGCTACTCTTGCTGTATTGTACATTATGTACTAACACTGTTACATTAATCCATTATAGAAGAATTGTTTCTGCATGTAAAGTGGAAAATGATGGTGTGGACACTGTATGAGCAAGAGTTTGAAGCATTCCCACTGATAGTCGTAGACTGCATCATGTTTTGTAGGTAATTTAAGAGGTGTTTAGTCGTTAAGTTTAATCGATTAGTGTATGTTTAGGTTAGAATACTTAGTTAGATATTGGTGTCTTGAGTTTTTATTGAGCTTCAATATTATATTTTTCAGGTTCTGTGACATGTTTGCTAGTATTTCAAGAAAAATATAAAAGCATGGAGGAGACTCGGAGGAGACTCGGAGAAGACCCGGAGCTGAACCCAAGCCCACAATCGTGGCTTATTGGCTACGATTTTGACAGAAGCTGATGCAAAGAGCTATGATTGTGGCACGTTCATGATAGAAGGAGAAAATAGGTGCCACGATCGTGGCACTTTGGGCCACAATTGTGACCTACACGACAGACAGTGCACCATGATTTTTTGAACTTCATTTTTCAGGAACATTTCAGACCTTTAGAGCACTAGAAAAGCCCTAGATTTGCCCTAATTAGAAAATGCTATAAAGAGGAAAAGAAAAGACATCAAAAGAGTGCCTCCATTAAGCCATTTTTGGGAAAAGCTTCAAGAGGAGAAAAGAAAAAGAGAGAGAAGAGGAAGAAGAGGAGAGAGGAAGCGGGTCTTCTGACGCTGCTGCCTACCGAGGTTATTCGATCCAAGTTTAATCCTTCTTTTCATCTTTCATTTTCGTTTATTTAATGTATGAGATTGAGATGGATTGTATGATGATGGATTTTGAATCAAGGATTATGTTTTCACTTTTCGTAGGATTTAAACTTGATTCAATGTTAATATAATAATTTTTGTGTTATTTTGATTGGGTATTATGATTGATTATTGTAGCTTAATACTTCAGTAATAAAATGAGAGGGTGAATCAAATGTAAAATGATTGGATTGAGTTAATAAGAGTTAAGCATTCCAATAGACCATATAATCAATCTTATTAGTTATTGTATGGAGAGAGATCTCGTGTGAGACCCAGTAGTTTATTAGAGAGCTTAAGAACTGATTATATTATGGACCGATAATTAATCGAGAGATAACAATTTCGATGACTTTACTTGATTAGGGTTTATTAATTAAGGCTTAGTGATTATAACTCGGGAGAGAATAATCCACCCTACCATAGTCTAGAACTGACATCCCAATAACACAAAAGTGATTAGGTTAGCATTGATGATAGGATAAATCCCTCTCTCATAATTTGGTAAATTCTCTTATGTGATTTCCCATTGTTAGTGCTCAATATTTGATTTCGATGAGTTAATTTTGCAAATTAATATTTTGACAATTTACTTTCCTATCCCTTTTTATTTTCATTTCATTAATTTTCTAGCCTTAGCTAACTTAGGATTAGATTAATCCACAACTCCTCGTGGGATCGACCCTTCATATATTATAATTCATGAAATGTGCACTTGCGATAATTTAAAGGTTATAAATAGTAAAAATTACCATTCCAACACCCACGCCTTATGGAATGGCTCTCCCTTCATCTAGGTAAAGGTTGCTATCTTCATCCACAACTCAGAAGTGTCATGATGGGAATATAATTTGCTTATGAATTTGTTATACACTTCCTCCCATATAGTCAATGAATCAGATGGAAAGTCATCGGCCATGCCTTGGCCTGATCCTTCAATGTGTATGGCAAGCATCTCATTCTGAGTTGATCTTCACCATTCAAAGGAAAGGTTTGTAGAGTGGTATAAAAATCCCGAATGAAGTTCAAAGGGTCTTCATTGGGAACCCCATAGAAAGATGGCAGTATGTTGTAATAGATACTCTTCAATTCATAGTTCCTAGCTTCCTTTCCTAAACGTATGCATAAAGTGGTAAAACCAATCACCAGTCTAGCATACTCCTTCATTACTAACTACCTTTCAACCAGCTTTTGGTTATTAACTTGATCTTCACGCTTGGGTTCAAAGTCCCCTTGAAGTATTCGTATTCAATGTATATTATCAATAAAAGGGACGGGTTCACTATCTAGTGATCTCCTTCTATCATAAATTAAACAAGTTCACTTCTAGAGACCTTCTTCCTAGTAGGGACTAACTAAAGGCATTGCTAAGTTAATAACAAAAATTAAACAAACAAATCAATGAAACAACATAATAAAACATGTATACATGAACAAAAAAACAACTAAAATTAATTTAAGTCTAAATGCTAAATACTTTCCTTGGCAATGGCACCAAAAACTTGTTGTGCCTAAAATAAGTTCTAAAATTACCTAGGTTATCCTACTCATAAGTATACGAGGTAGTTGTAGTTGATTACCTAGGGTTATCTCTCAAGAAGATGAAATTAGTTCACTTAAATTATTTTCAAACAAAAAAAAAACAAATGCAATCCTAAACATTCAATTCCGATTTATTGAGTGAAGGCTTTCAAGAAAATCATGAAATTAAACTAAAAAGTAAATTGATTCAGCTGGAAGAAAAAATGAATAGATTAATCAAAGTGGGAAACTCTTGAGAATTAATTTCACTAATTTAATCTCCTATGTATGACTAAGGGGGAATGATTGGATAATTGTCTTACTAAAACTACCCATTAGGTTTTAAAATCAATTCAAATAACAAACTAATCTAACTTTCATATTCGATATGTTTATCATCCAAATTAATTATGGAAACCCAACTGATTATTACCATTTAAGTTAATATATTTCTAATTCTCAACCTAAGCATCTATAGTTTCTCTTTCCATATTAAACTTCTTCTTTCGATCCTTCATTTAATACCAAAATGACGCAAAGTTTGGTCATGTTTTTACATCCATTCAGTTAAAAAACTATAGCAAACATAAGACAACAACACAGTCTGTCAATCATGCATATTTGACTAAAATAGCTACATTAATAGTCAAAAAAAAAAGATCAACCCATCATGGCAATAACAAGATTCATCATCTTCATATACTTCAATCCCAACTTTATCAGTATAAGAGAAGTATTAAAGTAACAAATCAAGTAGATAACCAAATGAACTATCAAAAGCTACAAAGTAAGAGTTGGTTACGCTAAAGAATAATGAGTCCAGTTAAATAACAAAAAAAATGCAACAGATGAAGAACAAATTAAGCAAATAAAGATTAGATAAGGGAGCTGCGATGATCTACTGCCCCTCTCAAGCTTCCTGTATGAGCTCTCGCCTTCTGCTTCTGTTTGGTTCTCACCTAGATGCTTAATTGCTCATCTGCTTCCATCTCTCTACTGTTCTTCTTGTTTTTCTCTTTTCAGCCCACTCTATTTCTCCACCTCTCTTCTTAGCCTTCTTTCTTTCTTCTTTTTGTTTTAATCGACTCCCAGCTCTCGGTTCAACCTCCCTCTTTTCTGCCTTCTTCATTTTCTATTTATAGCACGCATCTAGGTTTAACGTTGCAGGGTTGTAAGACCATCAAACCTCCACGTGTTATAGTGATAAGGAGTAGTCACGAGGGTGACTATGTTTATCAACCCTGTGAGGGCCAGTCACCATTGTGACTAAGCTTGTCACGATGGTGACATCCTAATCTCCACTTTTTTAACACAAAATTTATGTTACTTTCATTTTTGATTCAAAATTCACAACACATTCCCTTTAACCTTCATGCAATATTCACGACCATTTTCACTCAATTCATTCAAATTTAGATTAAAAATGCAATAATTTTTAACCAAAATCAAGATATGAATGCAAGCAAAATCGATAGAAATTACACACAACACCTTCTTCTTAAAAACACTGGTTGACCTGTAACATACCATAACCTAAGTTCTAGAATATCATATAAGCTTTCCTCCAAGTTAAATTTGAAGATAAAACTATCATCCTTAGTAAGTAATGTTTTCTCTAAGCCTTTTCAGCTTTATTTGGAGATTACCTAATTTTTTACTTATAGGAATGTTGGACGGTTACCATTAAAGAACCTTCAAGTGTCATTGACCAAGATGCAACATTAAAGAAGCTGTTTGGGAGGGACAATTATCCCTTCCACATTCACCTTCTAAAAATGAATGAGTTTGAGTTTTGGTGATTGAGGAGCCACTATATTGCTCTGATTTCTCATGACCCTTGTTTTCTTATATGAAGAAGCCCTATTGATCTCCTTGATCCCTACACTTTTCAATTACAATGGTGAAAAATTCACCATCAATAGATCCTCATTATTAATATGATTGACTTCACCGTTATTCTCCTTTTGCAGGTTCTCTGGAAGGTTCCTTCTCACTCATTATTAGATCCAGCCTTTCACTTATTCTCTTTTTGCAGGTTCTCCGGAAGTGTTCCTTCTCACTCATTATTGGATCCAGCCTTCTCAAGGTCCGTGGCAGTATTATGGTTGCCCTTTTTGATAGACTCAGATCGTCTGTTCCACTAACTCTGTACCTATTCTGTGCCACAACAAATATGTTGATGTTTTAATTAAAAACAACGTCTCAGCTTTACGCCGAGTCAATGCCTCTTCCTTTTTTTGAATAGGCTTCCCACTTTATAATTTATATTTTTGACTTTTTGTTAAATTTAATTATACTACTATGACTTTAATAAAAATTAAATTAAAATTAAATTTTAATTATTGAATTAATAAGAAAATCTAATAATTAATTATTATTATTATTAATTTTTACTGATTGTTATACTATTTATTATTCTTATTAAACTTATTATTCTTATTCTTATTAATTATTATTATTAGTAATTATATTTATTATTACTATTATTAAATTCCTTATTATTATTAATTTTATTATTCTTATTATTATTAATTAAATTTTATTAATAAATAATAATAAGAATAATAAAATTAATAATAAGAAGAAGAACATTAATAATAATAAAGAAATTAATAATAATTAATTAAATTAATAATAATAAGTAAATATACTTAAGTAGAAAATTAATATAATAAGAAAAATAAAATTAATAATAATAAGAAGGAATTTAATAATAATAAGAAGAAAATTAATAATAATAAGGAATTTAATAATAATAATAGAAATAAAAATAATTAATAAAATGAGAAAACAAATACACAAACAAATAAAATAAAATAGCATAAAATAAAATAAAGAAAATAATGAAAAGAATTCATGGGGGGACTATTTGAAATAAACAAATAATAATAAAAATGAAATAATATAAGGAGAAGTCGAGAATGGGGAGTAAAACAAATAATACACTTATGAATTAACTAATTAAAAGAAGGGAGAGGAAATGCAATAGTCACGGGTGTAAGAGTGAGGAGCAACGGGTGTAAGGGAAAAAGAAAAAGGAGAAAGTCATGGTCATGCTTCGTCACGATTGCGACATTTAGTGAATGGCTCGCTCGTCGCAATCGTGTTTCGTCGCGATCGCGATGCTTAGTGAATAGTGGCAGAGTTGCGATCGTGCTTAATGCACACACTCACTTCAATTCATCATAACTTTCTACTCTGAAGTGAAAAAATTACAAACTTTATGTCATTAAAAAGTTAAGAAAAAGATCTACAACTTTTGTGAAGACCATTTTGCTCAATTATGCCTAAATCAATACAGTTTAATAATTGAAGTTTAGATCACATTTTTACCCATTATTCTCTTATTTTCTCCCTACTGTCAATATCTATAGCTATTAACTATAACTAAAAGACTCGAATCCAATTTAAATTCATACATGAAAAATTCAAATCTAAACAATTTACCTAAAGATAACCCATCCAAAAGCCATCATATGACTAACAATTTTATTCTTAACCACAATGTCAACTTAACAGAAAAGAAAATTTTGCACATGTACATAAGAAAATCTCTGCAACTTTTACTATCAATTTTTATTGAAACAAAGTTTTAGCACAACTTCATATTACAAATCCAAAGCCACATCAATAGCATAACACAAGATACAATCATAAATGTTCATGCTTGATATGCTTCTTGAGTGCCAAAAGTTTCTGAACTAACTAGTTAAGCTACAATGACAAAAGTTCCTAGAATCTGTCGAAGTTTGCAAGGTTAATAACAATAACACTAACAGAAAAGAATTTCTGCACATATACAAAAGAGAAGTTCTTCAGCCCTTCTTTCATTCATTTCTCATCAAAATAGAATTTCATCTCTCAGATGTTGCAAGGTTTATACATAACTTCAATTACAAATAGAACCTGAAGATTAAATGGTAATGTTAGTGCTGTAATAGAATTTGTTTAACTTGAATTGGCAGAGACAACCTATCATCAAAAATGTTAAAGAGTATATAATCAAAATACTAGACTAATTGTTAAAATCTTTTTAATTATAAATCACACATGTAAGGGACATAGAATTCAAGAAAAAAAATTTACAGGTAGAACCTCAAGATTAAATGGTAATGTTGGTGCTACAATTGTAAGATTTACCTGAATCTGAACTTTTTTTGTTGATTTCTTTTTTTTCATAGCCTTCTCCAAGCCACCCCTCAATCTTTTACCTGAAACAATTTTCTTCTTGATTTTGATTCCTTTAATTCCAATACTATTCTTTTCACAAATATTAATCTCATTTTGGTTCAATTGATCTATTATAACACTTCAATATTGAACCATCTCTTTACCTTGTAATCTAACATTGGACCTCACAATCTACTGTTGGATAGTTGATTTATTACCTTATAGTCTAGCATCGACGTTTTCCAACATCTTCAAGATACATTCTTTAAAAATTTTGTAAGTCTCTTCACTTTTAGATGTTTTTGTAACCAATTGAACATATAGCCCACACAATTCTTTATACCGCACACTTTGACATATCTTGGGATCCAAATTGCTTATGCTAATTCCAGAATTTTAAGTTCCCACGAATCCAAGTTTTGCTTTACGTGTCCACCTTTTCAATATGTACTGACTTGGAATCTCCATAATATTTTTCACAGTAAAAACTTTCAAAATATGAGGACATAAAATTGCAGCAAAATCAAATTTTCTATAGCTATAATCAACTTTTCCATTTGATGAATCATAAGTAACTGTATAGTAATAACTCTTATTATGAGGGTAATTTGATATTTTGTTATTGATCCAACCTCCCCAAAGCTTTCAATACAACAATTATGACACTTACACCACTCATTTTGAAAGCATTTGAAAACCTTAAGAGTATAAACACGTGTTGTATGTTAAAAATGAGGGAATATTTGTATTTGATTAAAAATCAGCCTTTAACTCCTTATATCCACGATCTTCAAGGAGTCTCTTAAAGTGATGAAAAAATTTCAAGAATTTATGTTGATAACTGACATACCTCTTCATAACACCATTCATGCTCTCATGTCTGCACAAAACACTTGTCTTGCATACACTAAAGCCCATTTTCCCTTTATCCCAAACATGTGCCTCAACCAATCATTATCTTCAAGTCCGTATTTGTGCAACATCTAATTCCATGCATTTACATGATCTTCCTCTTCTTCAAAATCATATATGCATGAGCTAAAATCTCTAGAAAAATCTTTAAATTGGGAGAAAACAACACTTAAATGGATGGCCACATTTTGATAAATATGCCAAATATATAAACGATGATGAGTTTCAGGCCATCTTAGTACTAAAACCTTTAACATTGCTGCATCTTGGTCTGTAAGAATAGTTTTAGGTCTTTTATCATACATAGCTTTTACAAAAGTATCAAATAATCATTCAAATGTGAGGGATGTCACATCATATAATAATGAAACACCAAAGATTGTAGTCTGCTTGTGGTGATTTACACCTACAAGCAATGCAAGGGGACGACCTTCATTGTTCTTCCTGTAAGTTATGTCAAAACAAACCACATCACCAAAATTTGAGTAATCTACTATCATCTTTGCATCTGACCAGAAAATATTGGATATTAAATCATCTTCATCAACTTGGATATCATAAAAAAATTTGGATCATCAAATTGCATTTTATACAAATATTCTAAAACACCTCTTGTATCGCCTCTTCTCGCATCTCTCGATCTTTTAGACTGTAAGTAATTTTTGTAGTTATCTGGTATGAAACATAAATTTTCTTGACCACTTACTTGCCTAACCATGACAGCATGAGTTGCCTTTGGTGGAATTCCTACATCATTTGCCATCTCAATTTGTGTTGTTGCAGATGAACTTATCTTTCGATGAGATCTGTGTAAGTGCGTCTTATTTGGACTCGAGAGGTAGTGATTATGCTCCTTAATAAACTAAACTACATAAAAGTTCCTAGTTCTTCAACAACTGACTCCATTTTAGCTTCACAACCAAACCTTGTTTTAGGGTGTTTTGCTCTCACATCAATATCTCGTTTGTCTTTTCCTCGTTTACCTTTAGAACAACAACAAAACATTCTGTCAATCAAGTTTTCAGATTTATCTTTGTAGTTTCTGCTTCTCCTTATGCCAAATAGAATTGGTAAACATCTTCTTCTGTCTCAAACTCTAATCCAATTTTTGGTATTAATTCTTTAGATACTTTACTTGAACCAATAGCTTGTAATTCTTGATTACTTTTTAACTCATGACAGCTACAAGCTCATCTTCACCTTCACTCCTATAAACTTCATTACCATCTTAAAAATTTAACTGACGACAAGACGAAGATACACCCGCCATCGAATTATTAGCTTTGATCTTGAAGTAAAAAACTAAAAAGCAAATGTAAAAAATGAAAATGGATACTTCTCTTTTGTGATATAGAGAAACAGTAAGTGTCGATAACAATGAATACAAAAACATTAAACAGAAACATGAAACTTAGATAACAATGACTTCTAAATATCTTCAACAATTACCATAATGAAAGCATAAATAACAAACACCATTTAACAATTAGCAATTAACGGCGACAGGCAGTCATTCCTCAATAATTGATTAAGATAGAGAAATGGTTAAAAATAAACACAGATATATAAGAAGATGTAGAGAATGATAATAAAAACAATTAACAGAAAGAACAAACAAAATTTCCATGAAAAGATACTTAAAATCATCAAAATATTACCCTTTTCTACTGTGATTCTTCAAAATATTAGCAAGGTCGTTCTTCAAATGTTGTTATAAGTTAAATGGAAGGAAATGTTACTTAAAAATTGCTTTGGAAATGACAAACATTACAATCATCATTACCGCAAGTAAAATAGGCAGAGTCTAATAATTATATAAAATATAATTATTAAGCATGAATATAAGTTAGAATTCATATTCTGAAACTTCAATGAATAAACTGTATTAATCTAGGCATAATTTGACAAAATTGTCTTCATGAAAGTTGTAGCTCTTTCTCTTAGCTTTCTAACAACATAAAGTGTATCATTTTTGAATTTATGGATTGAAAGTTATGATGTTTTAAACCTGATAAATGCATCAAGAAAGTCGCGATCGTGCCTTTTCATTGTCATTATTCACCAAAAGTCGCGATCTTGCCTTTTCACCCTCACTATTCACCAAAAGTCATGATTGTGCTCCAGCATGATCGTGACACTCCCTTCTCACGGGCGTGAGAAACGAAAGTCACGCCTGTGACTTTTTCTTTCCTTCTTCTCTGATTTAATTTGTTTACTTATTTGTGTATATTTTTGTTCGACTCCCAATCCAATTTATTTTCATGTCTTTTTTACTTTATGCCATTTTATTTTATTTGTTTGTGTATTTATTAAATTCCCACCATGAATTCTTTTTATTTTTATCTTAATTTTATTTTAGTTATATATTTTATTTTATTAAAATTTCCCCAATTTATTTTATTAAAAACATTAAGGAATTTAATAATAATAATAATAATTTTTTACAGTAACTAGAAAATTAATAATAATAATAAGATTAATAAAATTAATAATAATAAGGAATTTAATAATAATAATAATAATAAATGTAATTAATAAAAATAAAATAATAATAATAATAAGTATATATACTCAAGTAGAAAATTAATAATAATAATAATTAATAATAATAATAAGAATAATAAAATTAATAAGAATAATAAATTTAATAATGATAAGAAGAAAATTAATAATAATAAGGAATTTAATAATAATAATTAATAAAATTAATAATAATAAGTATAATAATCAGTAAAAAATAATAATAATAATTAATTATTATATTTTCTTATTAATGTGATAATTAAATTTCAACTTTAAAATTTTTATTAAAGTCATAGTAGTATAATTAAATTTAACAAAAAAAGTCAAAAATATAAATTATAAAGCAAGAAGCCTATTCAAAAGAAGAAGGATGCATTGGCTCGGTATGAAGCTGAGACATTGTTTTTAATTAAAACGTCGACGTATTTATTATGGCATAGAATAGATACAGAACTAGTGTAACAGACAATTGAGTCCTCTTAAGACCACCTCATTCTATGTCTCGGTATTCACCTATTAGCAGCTTAATTATGATTATACTTTCAAAAAACCACAAAAACTAAAGTATGATTACAGCTAAACATACAAATTGACTAAGATCATCAAACCAATATGTCAGTATAATTCTCCAGCTCGTTGCATCAGAACTCGAGAAATTCCTCTCTTCACTATACTCTTAGTCGTAGAACATTATATCATCCACAATATCGTGCCTAATGATGTTCGACACTTAAAAGCTAGAAACTTGAGATGCTGTGATACTTAAAACTACATACATTTTTGTACCTTAATTTCTTATGCCGTTAATTTTTATTACTTTGTGCGTAGGCTCAATGCATAAGGAAAGTTTTCATATCCTTCTAACAGAAAGAAACAAGAGAGAGAGAGAAAGAAAACAACATGAGAAGAAGGACCGTATGTGTGGTCAATGGATAGGAACAAAATAGAAATCCCATAAGAACAAACTCCCTCCATCCACAGTTTTCTTTATCTCTTTGCGTGAGAATGCTAATAACATTATTTAATATAAGCACATCTGCTGGTTCCAATGTATAGACTCCCCTTTATATGTCGTTTAATTGGCTTCTAAGTTAGTATGTGTATGACATGTGTGCCATTCTCATCAAGGGTTGATTAGTCACCACTCTTTTGATTTAGCGTATGTTTTGGACCCCATTAGATGGAACCTTCAACTTATGGAATATCCTGGTGGAGGCTTAAACCTAATAATGTCCACTAATAAAATTGCTTTATTCTATGAAGAGAAATGGATATGTGAATAGTATTGAAGGTCAGTGTTGGCAACCACGATTGTATTTCTAATTGTGTACCTAAACTCTGACACTTGCTCATACTCTTCAGGCCTCTTCACTCACTTTATATGAAAGGAAATGCAAAACTCACGAAGACCTTACGTTTGACCATGATTGGAAGGGAAAGAATCACAAGACCAACAACATTTTCCTACATATTATAAGCCCAAGACAAGAAAAGGGTGCAACAGAACAACGGCAACAATCACTGAGCCAGAAAACAAAGTAAAAATGATGCTAGTGCCTCAAACAACGACGGAGATGTGGGCGACAATGTGGTCGACCATTGCCAGTATTATGTTTTTCTGGGCTGTTTTCCTACATTATTGTCCATACGAGGTTCGCAGGCACTTTGAGAGGTATACACAGAGAATCATGAGCCTTTTCTATCCGTACATCAAAATATCAATCCATGAGTACACAGGAGATCGACTCAAACGAAGTGAAGCTTTCGCTGCTGTGGAGGCATACCTAAGTGTCAACTCATCAAAGTTTGCCAAAAGGCTCAAAGCAGAGATGGGAAAAGATAGCAGCAACCTGGTTTTTAGCATGGACGAGTACGAGAGAGTGACAGACGAGTTTGAAGGCGTTAAAATTTGGTGGGTTTCGAGCAAAGTTGCGACCACCGGGCAGTCTCTGTATCCTCAGCCGGATAGGAGATATTACAGGCTCACTTTTCATAAACGTCACAGAGAGATCATTACAGAGATTTACTTGAAGCATGTGATTAGGGAAGGGAAGGAGATTAACGTCAGGAGTAGACAAAGAAAGCTTTACACCAACAGTCCCGGACAGAAGTGGTCAGGTTACAGGCAGACTATGTGGAGCCACGTATCTTTTGAACATCCCGCCACTTTTGATTCCATGGCCTTGGAGCCTGAGAAAAGGAAGGAACTTGTTGAAGATCTTGTAACTTTCAGCAAAAGCAAGGATTTTTATGCCAGGATTGGCAAGACTTGGAAGAGGGGTTATCTTCTTTATGGCCCTCCTGGAACTGGCAAGTCTACTATGATTGCTGCAATGGCCAACTTGTTGAACTATGATGTCTATGATCTTGAGCTCACTGCAGTGAAGGACAACACTGATTTGAGGAAGCTTTTGATCGAAACAACTGGGAAATCTATCATTGTTATCGAGGATATAGACTGCTCGCTTGATCTTACAGGCCAAAGAAAGATATCTTCTGAGGATGACAAGTTGGAGAAGGAAGCTGCTCGTAACGAACCGAAAGAGGACACGACCAGCAAGGTGACGCTTTCGGGCTTGTTGAATTTTATTGACGGTTTATGGTCTGCCTGTGGAGGGGAGAGGATTATAGTGTTCACTACCAATTATGTGGAGAAGCTTGATCCTGCCCTGATTAGGAGGGGAAGGATGGACAAGCATATTGAACTGTCTTACTGCAGTTTTGAGGCATTCAAAGTGTTGGCCAAGAATTACTTGGGACTCGAAGAACATGCTATGTTTGATACAATTCGAGGGCTAATCAGGGAGGCCAAGATCACACCTGCAGATGTGGCAGAGAACCTTATGCCCAAGTCCCCATTGGATGATGCAGAAAAATGTCTGTCAACTTTGATCCACACACTTGAGGTAACCAAAGAAACAGCAATTGCTAAGGAGAAGGACGTGGCAGCAGAGAAAGAGAGAGCTGATGAAGAACTATCCAGGAAACAAGCAGAGAAAGAAGGAATTGACCATGAGGCAACTGTTCCAAAAAGAAACGGCCATGCCGGAAAACATGCAGCGAAGGAAGGAGTTGGTAGGGAGACAGCTCAGGCCACCGACAGAAAAGATGCGCCTGCAGCAAGAGAATGGGAAAACTAAAAAGCCACAGTGGAACATTTGAATTCCACCGACTATGTGAAACATAGAAACTTTACCCTTTCCTTGTTTTTTTTGTGTCCATAATCAGAGCAGCTATTTTCACTTGGGAAACCAAACCTGCACACTTCGTTTGGTGCCACCCAAAGCTAGAGGACGAAAATCACTCGATACCTGTTTGATGCCACCCGATAAGCTAGAATATGAAAACCATTCAATGAAGTTGAAGTTTACATTCTCAATTTGGTGATGATAATTAATTAGAATGTATTGCATAAAAAATTATAAAGTAAGGTTGTAAGGGGAATTGATCCATTATCATACATCAAAAGTTAATGATCAATTTTTTTAAAAGTCAACTGCAAAAATTCTCAGGACTACTGAAAAGATTAAACTGCAGACTTGCAATATAGAAACCAAATTTTTTCGGTTACAATCGGTTAAAAAGGTTGTCGTACACTAATTGGATATGATAAAGAACTTCCATGGAATTCTCATTCACCACTTTAGGTTTCTATAAATGTGGACATACTAAAAAATGACTACCTAATCTACAGAACTCTCAGCACCGGGTTGCTCCCTGCCGCAAATCCCAGATGAATCGCATCAAGGTTGCTTAACTTACACCATGGAAGAACTAGATGATAATTTCCTCCATGCACATATTGCAAAATTTATAACCTTTTTAATATCATACATTTTCTCCAAAGGAAAACTAGAAACAGTGCTTTCCAGTAGAGAGATCAGCTCAAAAATCATCTCTGTCTTCATCTTTTATTGTTGTGTTTGAACCGTCATCAAAACCAGAACCTGGGGCAACTTCATTAAGGTCAAGGAATCGTCTTTTTCTCACACCTTCACCTTCATCTTGGTCTGGGCTATTGGACTTTTCAACTGGCTGATTTTGTTCTCCATCAGCTGCCTCATTATAGCCAACAGCAGGTGGATCGACTTTCATATCTTGTTCATTACCAATGCCATCAGAATCTTTACTTCCAGTTGAATACTCTACATTCTCACTTGCATCGGAGTGCTCGTCTGACACAATTGACTTTTCGGGTTTCATTGACTCTGCTTCTGATTCAGAAAGGTCATACTGCCGGTAATTTATTCGGTTCCTAGTGGCCCTTTTACTGCGTCTTAGACCTGATTGGATCTCATCAACAGATCGTAATTTTGTTTCTCTCCTAGTACGGCCTGATAATTTATTGAACTTTTGTGGCTGATCACTCTCCTCACTGATGCTTAAGGAATCCTCCTCCTCTTCTTCCTCATCCTCATCTTCCCCATTTTCTTCGTCCCACTGGTACTCGTCATCCCCTTCAGAGCTACTAGACAGCTTCCTTCTTTGTTTACGTTTCCTCAAATATTCATCATCATATACAGCTTCTCCAACTATATCATCATCACTATCAAAATCAGCCTCATTATCTGAAACTGCTTCAACAAACTCTTTTGCTGAGTATCGTTGTGGCCTCTGTCTTCGCCTGTTACTGTAACATGTTACATAATTATGCAAAGGAGTACGCTTGATGCAAATTGCAATACAAGGAGCTGTGTAGTAGTAGTACTCTTACCTCCTGTCCAGTGGCTCAAGGCTATGGTCTTCACCAATGTCATCATAACCAGGAGAATTGGGAGAAACTGTACTGAAATTACCCTGCGGGGAAGTATGTGAAGGACCACTCCATCCACCGTTTGTAGATGCGTCAGGTATGGCTACACCATCTCTTCTTTGAATAGGCTCTGGTGATGGTTGCTTTCGCCTAGAACAAAGGTCCAGAAACAAATCACTATAGATTGCACAGTTGTATGCATGTATGTACAAGTTCCTATCAATAATAAGCTACAAAGAGAATCTGAAGAATGTGTCATGAACTTCATACTTTGTTATTTTGATAGCCTCATTGATTGACCGGTCATAATCATCTGCAAAATAATTAGATATATGAATAAAAGTTCAAAATACATTGTGTCGAGAATACTCAATACTGACATTGCTAACATTTGAAAGTATGCATTGGAAATTAATCACCACCTTGTCATGATTAAGGTCGCCTAACTGGTGAATTTTTTTTTGGGGGTTTTACCAAAGATATCTTACAAACAATGGGATTCCACCAGGACTATCAACCATAACATCATAACTACTTATAAGGGAATCGACAATAGAGAGACAAATCCAAGCCAAAAGCAAAGAGCAACAAACTGTTCTTTTTTCTGTGCTCTTTAGCAATCTTACCAAAAGTGTAAGTGACAGGTTTTCTGTCACGGAGTGAGCGACCTGCTCCTAGCCCATCCGTGTTCAGGAAGTTATCAAGAAGCAGAGCCTGCCTGTGTTGTTTCTTCAACAATTTTTCTTTCCTCTGAGCAAAAATAGAAAAAACAGACAACTATATAATCAATTCAAGAAACTCAAAAAGACAGGAAATTAGATACAAGTAGGAAAAGCAACTTGATTCAAGAAAGACAGACCTTGTTTGTTCTTAATTACTGATATTGATAAGTAAACGTATTCTCATACAAGTAACTCTGGGTACCTTATGAACCTTCTCAATCTCAGGGAGCATGTCATTCTTCAACTTCTTCCCTAACGATGCCTCTGTTCTGTTTTTACTAGTCAAAAGCTTCTCCTGCATGGAGAAGGCAAATTGAGAAAGATTCCCATGGAAGAAAGAACAAGTTGCAATTTTCCAGCCTAAAAGTTCTTGAGTAGATGGATTCTTAATAGATATTATTCCAACAATAGTGTGGAGTAGATGGAATTTTCTATTGTTGTTAAGAATGCTTGAGATAGAAATTTCTCTCTTTTTTTTTGTTTGGCTATCCAGTGTTGTACTGGCATCTTTTCTTGGACTTCCAGATAAGAAGATTAAAGGACTAATAGATAACAGAGAATTATTTTCAGGCAGTCTCTAAGATTACTGCTAAAACAGAACCATGTTTTGATATGTAGACACATCAAAATTTTACAATTGCTCTCTAAAGAACACAAGAACATTTCATATTAAAATGCAACATTTCCGGGTCCAATAATTTCTCTGCACACAAACACACACACACACACTGATAGAACTCTAGTCTTTGAATACTAGAGGTACGTGGTATTATTGAATTATAGCAATACTATAAACCATTACAATGGTGATATTTAGTATTTCCCTACCCAGAACTGAATGCTCCTCAAAAGGGTTAACTATCCTTCTGTCACAAATTCTTCCCTTTTTTGATCCCCTCCTTCTCTCCCCTCCTCTCTCAGCTTAAAACCTCCAAGCTAGGATCCATTCTGTTACACCTAACTACTTGCCACATCAGCCACTAACTAACTCTCCTCTGGCCCACTGTTCTTTCTCCTAAAGTATACTTTCCATATCAACGGTTTATTCCCTTTTCTGTTATCCTCCCCATTGTCTAAATTACGCTCTTCCATGTTGATCCTAACATAAACAAACAAAAGAAGTTGATAAATGATGAAGGACAAAAACAAAGATGCTTCCT
>JANZXP010000071.1:31732-53398 GCA_027576715.1 Erythroxylum flavicans
ATGATTTATACCTAATCGCAACAAAAATAAAATTAATCCCCAACATATAGTAAGAAGAAAAATCGGGGTCCAACAATGTATTTAGCTATATTAAAAAGTAGCATATTCTATAACCATTTTTCTTTTTTCACAAGTGAACATGAGTTTGCCTACAGAGAAATAAAGGAGAATATATGTGTATGTAGCCTGATACATGGTATCGTGTAATGTCATGTGTTAAAATGCTTTAAATAGAATGGTGTGTTAGAATTTTTTTAGGCTTTAAAACTTGAAAAAATCAAAATACACTAACTTTAGATACTTAATGAGATAACTTCATCAAAAATTTAACAATTCAAGGTTAAGAAAATGGTATGAACTATGAAAAGTAACAAGTATTAACCTATACCACAAAAAACACGAAAATTTAAAAAAAACTAAATGAAAGAATTTTAAGTTGCCTCTAATAAGAAATTGTTTTAGGTTATAACCTTGACCTCTTTTCATCGATCTCAACCTAACTGACCCTACCAATAAGGTGTAAGTTTCCATGAGATTTGCTTCCAACTCCATTTTTCTTATTTTTTAGTGGAACAATTAATTTGTAGGCATGTTTCATGGTTACTTACAATGTATTTGCCCTTCACTAGCTTTCGTTATTTTTTTGTCTCACCCCTTTACATCTTATCCCTCTTCTTCCTAAAAAACACAAGATATGTTCTCATTAATTATAACCAAATAGAGGCACTTGTTAGACTTAGTTCATATTTTTTGAACTCTAGTTTCCAATCCCTAACCCTAAAGCTAACTTCCATTTATGCACATCGATCGAAGCTTTAGAAGTATTCAAGAAAAGCCATCCTAAAATTAGAGACACATGTATATACTCAGTTATATCTAATACCATAAAGCCTACATGAGTAAAAAACTTACCAATTATTAGCTGAACATCTTCTAGTATACCTAACTATTGTTTAAAAAAGTGATTTACTAGTTATAGAGAAATAATAGAAGGCTTGAGATTGGCCACTATAAGCTTTTTACATATTGATAGGGGCATGAGGCCAACATATGATCAAAAATTAAGTCTTTAATAGTACATGGAACTTAAAAGCTATTAATATCCTTAAGCTTCTAAAGTGGTCTACTATAAGTCATAGACTTACACTTTTTAGATTGGATTGTAGCTTTATACTTGTTATGTCTAGTTTCTATTGCTTTTAATTGCCTTCATATCTTGATTTTGGCTACAAATTCTTATGTTTTGATCCAAATGAGAGATAAATTAAGTGAAAATTATGTGAATATTGCATGCATATTAATTGGATTGTTTTGTAAATTTTGTATGAAAATGAAAGTTCACGTAAATAATTTGCATGAAAAGAAAAGAAAACAAAGAAAGTTGGTGACTAACTTGTGACTAAGCTTATCACCACCATGAAACTTAAGTCACGGTGGTGACCAAACCTTATGGGGGTTATAAACAAAGTCATCCTTGTGATATGTTTTTCCTTTAATTCAGTATCTTATTACATGTCATCTGTATGAGGGACAACTTGAAACCCTAGACAGAGGAGCATACTACAAATAGAAGGAGAGGTGGCAGCGAAAGATATCTTTCATTCATTTTTTCACTCTTTACACATAGACACATTCAGGGGAGGCACAGAGAGAGATAGAGAAAGAAGAGAGAACAAGAGAAGAGAAACATAATGAGTTGGTGAGGAAGAGAAAAACATAAAAGAGAGGTAGAAAACAGGGATAGAGGTTGAAAGCCAGAGCTGGAGCTAAAACCATTAAACTTGAGTAACCATTTGGTTGGGTTAGAACAAGCTGAAGTAGAAAGCGAGAGCTCATACTGAAAGCTTTAGATGGTAGGAGAATAGTCGCACTTGCTTATCCGATCCTTGTTTGCTCATTCTATTTTTCTTTTGTTGCTTAGTTTCTTGTTTATTTATTGAACTTGTTACTTTTATAGCTTAATCAACTATTATTTATTTTCTTTTCATAGTTCATTTAGTGTTCACTGTTTTATTGCTTTAATACTTCTGTTGAAAGTAACATGAGACTGAAGTGTATGGAGATGATTAACTTTGTTTATTCTATGATAGGCTGATCTCTTTAACTTGAGGATTAATGTAGCTATTTTAGTCAAATATGCATGATTGAGGTATTGTGTTATTGTCTTACGTTTGCTGTCGTTGATGAGTTGAATAGGTGTAATAGCATGATCAAAACTTTACATCATTTTAGTATTAAATGAAGGACCGAGGGGAGAAGTTTAATATAGGATGAGAAACTATAGACACTTACGTTAAAAATTAAAAATATATTAACTTAAGTGGTAATTAGTAGTCAAGTTTTCATAATTAATTCAGATAACATCTTGTCGAATGCAAAAGCTAGATTTAATCTATTATTCAAGTTGATCTTAGTGCCACGCTACTAGTTTCGGTGAGAAAACTGTCCATCTAATCATTTCCCCTTAATCATGCATAGGAGATTAAATTAGTGAAATTAATTCTCAAGAGTTTTCTACTTCAATTTTTACTCGTTTTTGCTTCCGGTCGATTCAGTTTACTTCTTTTAAGTTTTCACTCATTAATCAGGATAGAATATCTAAGATTGCATTTATTTTTGTTTTTGTTCAAAATTAATTTAAGTGAACTAATTTCACCTCCGTTGGAGACGACCCTAGGTTATCAACTACAATTGCCTCATATACTTGTAAATATGATAGACTAGTTCTTTTTAGAACTTTTTGAGCACAATAGTACGCCCAAAACCTTCTCTTTTAGGAAACAACTACTTTAAGAACTTGACATAAGAAGGAATTTACTTTAAAACATTAATAAAAGGAATCTTAATGTAAAAAGAATGGCATGGGTGGCTTATTAGGCACCGAAAGAATGTATTTATTCTTTTCCTTTTCTCCTTCCTCTCTCTCAAACTCTTTTTCCTCTCTAATAGGTATTCTTCGTCCTTGACCTCCCTCACTCTCAACTACTTCCAACTTAGATTTTTCAAGTAGTTTATCTTCTTTAATATCATAGAATTATAGTGTTCCCTAAGATTCTACGGTTTACCAAGTAGTTGACCAGATGGTCTAATACTGGAGCTGGAATTATAAGTGATTTGGGAATCAAACATCTTACTATGGGTAGCAGTAGAGTCCACCTTATAATTAACCTTTCTAATCTTCTCCTTTAAATTCTTTATTATGTTTGGCTTAAGTGGCAAAGAAGTTTTTTAAAAGGGAGTCTAAATTTGACTTTTGGTGAGGGAGTCATGGAAATTCTCACATGTTAGACAATATTAGTAGCACTAACAATATTAAGATTCATAGTAAATTTCAAAAAATCGTTAAGATTTATAGTATCAAACTTTTTGGGACAAAATGTTCACCTAAGCAACAAGAATATTCAAAGGATCCAAATTACACTTATCTATAATATTCTTAAGACTAGCTCCCTTATTTTACCATTATTAGTATATACTCTATGAGATTTTACACTTCATCCATTGTCTTGTTCATTAAAGCTCTGCCAGTGGTAACATCTACATAAATCTTCGTATTATAGGTTATTCTCTAATTTATGGTAGGAACAGGACCTTGATAACTCCTTATATCTCTCTAATGTCTTATATAAAGACTTGCCTTCCCTTTGGGCTATTGATCAGGTGTTAGTTGTATGCCCACCCTTAGATAATTCATAAGTGCACGGATTGTTAGTGTAGTACCTAAGGTGTTAATCCGACGAGGAGTGATAATCTAATTATACAATACAAGGCTAGAAACAAATTGCAAAAAATTAGAAAATGAGAATTTAATTTAACCAATCAAATTAAGAATTGAACAAAAAATATTAATTATTCAGCAGTTGCAACACACACCTAAGAATCAACCTAAAGAAATTAATAATTAAGAGAAAGTGAATTTACTTACCCTTAATGCTAACCTAACTGGTTATGAATTACTAGATTGTTAGTTCTACACAATCCTATGGTTGATTACTCTCTCTCGAGTTATAACCAATAACCCTAAATCATAAACCCTAATCAAATTATGGAAGTTGCAATCTCTCAATTAACAATCTATCTAAAAACCTAATTAGTTCTGAAGTTATCTAATAAACTATCGGAAATGTATGCAACATCTCTCTTTGCATAATTTACCGACTTGATTCAATTCTTATTCTTTTAAATCACCTAACTCCCATTTGCCCAATTTAATCATTTTTCATTCGATTCTCCCTCTCAGTTTATTATCGAATTATGCACTTGTAGAATTAAACCACAATAAATCCAATAACATATAAACAATTAAATTTCATCAATTTAAAGATAAAACTTTGAAGGTGAGTTTAGAACATCCTCAACATTTAGATGCCATCATCAACTATTCAATCCAATGTTATAAAATGATAAAACTGAAAATAAATAGGAAGTATAATCAAAATCGAGGATGGGAGGCAGCGATGTCGAGAAACCTCCTGATCTGGGAAGTATGTCGAGTTAGGTTCTTCTCCTCTTCTCTCTTCCTTCTTCTCTTCCTCATTCTCTCTAGGTTTTCTCAAGGTGGCTAATGAAAAATTTCTTCCTGCCTTTTTTTTCTTGTTCTTTAAATATCCTTTGTATTCTTAGTAGCCCTAGGGTTGTTTCAGGGTCTGAAAGTTACAAAAAATCCCATAAAACTTGACATTTTTTAGTATCTGCGCATCTGCCTGATGCAGGCCACAATCGTGGCCCTGCAAGTCATGATCGTAGGCCACATCCAAGCCTTCTATCACAATCATGGCATGCAGGCATGATTGTGGGCTAACTCTGGTGTTTCTATCATGATCATGGTCTATTGTGCAATGATCGTGGTCATTGTTTTAGCCCGATTGTCTCTGAAACTTCTCTGTTGTTCGATATTTACCCTGACATACTAGCAAACACGTTAAGGTACGTCAGAAACATAATATTTAAGCTCAAAGACTTGTACTAACCCACAAAGCACTTAAAACATAAATAATTAACAAACTAATACATTTCTAAGCTAAACATATACTAAACGAATGAATTAATAGCTAAATACATATCAAACTAAGTCCTAAAATATAATGCAATTCACACTTATCAACATCCCCACACTTAAACATTTGCTTATCCTCAGGCAAACAAAACAACAAACATATAAAAATCACATAGCACACAATGCAATAATGAGACAATGACTTCAATTTTGTGAAATAAATTAAACTTTAAACACCATCATTCAACCTATTCCAAATCATTAACATGCAAAATCTGTGTCTAGGAGCTTCGGAATAATCATACACATTAATTAAAAACTCAAATGTCAAGTTATTCGCCCTTTTCAATTGTACACACACATTAATAATTCTTTGGTCATTTAAACTCTATAACTACTCTTTAGTACGTTTTCATGAAAAGTCAAGTTATTTATAAGTTTGGTCGGTTTTATTAGAAAACCTTTTTTATTTACTTTTTATTTAATTTTTTGTGGACATGGACCTAGTCTTTTACTCAGAGGCAAAAATTGGTGGGAATGTCGATCCGGTTACTCAACTAAGTCATGTTTTTATTAAGCTGCTTTGTTGAAATGTCATTATAACCTTTTTATGCGGAGGCACACATTTATGATACATGTCGATCTGATTACTCAGCTACTTCACATTCTTAATTAGCTACTAGCTCTATTCATAACCTAAAGGCTAGTGGAATAATTATTTATTTAAAATTAACAAACACACATTTTTTTATTGCCTAACTTGTTGCATTAGCTACTCGTTTTCATGAAAAATACTAGCAAAGCTACTTTAGTCAAAAGACCTAAAATTATGAATGAATGTGACAATTTAGAGGGTGAAAAGCCCAATCCTAATTAACTTGCACATTTAGCTAAAGAACCCAAATTCACTAATTTCACAAGCTAACGACTCTTCATAACCTAATAGACTATGTTCAAAATTAAATCAATTTCAATTCATCTAAGCCATTGACACATTTACACAATTCACAAACTGCAACCTAACAAACTATCATACAATATGAAAAATCCACATTCAAAGCAAAACACATAACCCTCCCTATACTTGAACAACACATTATCCTCAACATGAGAAGGAAGAAAAAAACACGTATGAAGAGGAGAAACATAAATTAAAGTAAAAAAAATAAAAAAAGACTAAATTTAAAAAGAAAATGGTTAGAAATAAAGCCCCAAGGTGATGGAGGTAGGGATGGTGTTGGAGGTGGCAGTTGGATGCCTTGAGCCTCGAAGTAACAATAGATACGACGTATATGTTGGCGCTAACGTCGTTGTGTTTGGGCCATCTCCTTCATTTTTTTAGAGTTCTCTGCAACTATATCTGTAATTACCTTAGTGTTCGAGGAGATTGTATCGAACATTTTCTTCCAGCCCAATTCATCCGTGTCTTCTTCCTTTTCGAAATCCCCACTAGTTAAGTCCTCTTCTGCCTGCTGAGGTGGCGCTATGCTCAAACTCGCCTGACTAGCCCTGATCTTCATATGAGTCTTTTGGATGATATCCCAGAGTTCCATGTTATGGGACTTAAGGATTTTACGTGCCATAAATGATGGTGATTTAGAAAATCTGGGAGGTAAATAGTTAAACTATTATAGTCCATGCTATAATACTCAGCAGTGGCGGAAACCAAATACCCTATGCCCAAATTATTGCTTCTCTTATGTGGAGTTGCAACAATAACATTTAGCACATATGTGGAGATGCACATTGGGATGTTATGATCCATGCACCATAACAGGAAAAGTTCCTTTGTTGAGCACTTGTTGGTTTTTGATTTGTCAAAAACCATTTGATATATAAATTTATGTAATAACAAGTGCTCATGGGTTCTTGTGATGTTTTTGTGGGCATTTTTAGCGTCGAATTGATCTAACTTAGTGAGCTCATTCCAATAATAATAAGCACAAAAATCATCGTGCTTGTTGGTGCCTGGGTCTCGGTACATATTATAAAGCTACCTTACCAGAGGATTGGGTAAGGATCATATACAAGGACCCATCAAGAAAAGTTCGTCGCGGCCAACTTTTGACTTCGTCGCGGTAAACTTTTCTAAGACCTTTCAAGAAAAGTTCGTCGCGACCAACTTTTTGCTTCGTCATAATCAAGCAAGAGCACCTCTCAGGAAAGGTTCACCATGGCAAACTTTTGGGCTTCACCGCGGTGAAACCTTCGGATAGACTCGAACCATCTAACACAAAAATGAACACACACATCCTTTCATCACAACCCAAATTCCATCACTATCAACAAATAACAATCTCAACTAAGAAGATAAATATGTACATGATCGACAGAAACTTATTCAAATCTTAATGTCATTACTAAAACAAAATAGAGTTTGAACATAGCCTTAATGGGCATTTCAAGCCACAATACATCATAGTCCAAAAATACATGATTTACATAAAGTGGAATTGCTCAAAATGCAACTAAAGCTTTGTTTTACAAAAACTAACTTAAAATACAAAATAAGCTTAATCCGGAGTAATGCCCTTATGCTCGATCACTCGATTTCTTACTCATTGCCTGAAGATGGGACAGAAAAAGGGGGTGAGCTTAAAGCTCGTGGGTAACAATTTTAGAACCGGTAACAAACAAAACCATTGTAAAATTCACAATGCATCATAAAACACATATTTTCAAATTCTTAATTTATGAAACACTTTATAATCAATCCAAATCATGCATTCAATAAACTTGTCAACGCATAAGCACATCAAAATAGTTTGGGAGGTCCATAAACAGAACGAACCAATATATTCTCGTGAAATAGTCCTGTGTAGTCGTGAATAGAATGAACTAACACAATTCCAAATAGTGGTTTTTACGTAGTCGTAAACATGAGGGAGTTCCTAAAGGAGCTTCATGGCTCTTGCGGGCAAGCGGAAGAATTCTTTAGTCAAAGAGCACTTGACATATAGAATGGACCAAACTAAACCCACATAATATGAATTTCATAACTTGTAAACTTGTTGCCCAAAATGGCCCTTTTTTTAAAAAGTGATTTCATAAACATCATAATCTATTTGTTTCAAGAAAAAGATTCATTTTTCGCACTCTTTTGATAAATCATCCACATAATATTCACATACCAAGCACATAGCACTTTCTTAAAGCATTCAAAGAGTAATAAATGAACATTTATACTACAATTGAAAAACATTTTCTTTCTTGATTTGGAAGAAGCATTAATGGCTTATTATTTAATTATAAAAATGTAACCCACCTTGAATTCCTTGCTTAACAGTTGCTCAAAGATGTCTCCTTCTTGCTCCTCTTGCCTCTCCTCTTGATTTCCTTTAATATTGGCAAAAAAATCCCAATTCAATTGGAATTCCTATTGAATACTTAAAGAAATATATACAGTAAAGTTAATCCTAGAATACTAAAACCCATGCATTTCTTAAGCTTCATTAACCAAAACCCTTTTAAAAATCCAAAAGTTTAAACATAAACTTACCTTGAATCTTCACCAACTATTGGGTCTCTTAGCTCAAATGGAAGCTCTAATCTTCCTCTTTCTTTTTCCCTTCTTGAAAACTTCAAAATCACTCTTTAAGACTAAGAAAATTGGAAACCTAGCTTAGTTTGCTCTTCTTTTCTTCTTCTCCCATGACAACTCTCTATTCCTCTCTTCAATTTTCGTTTTTCTTCTTCTTCAATTACAAGACCACAATTCTTTTTCCCATTTTTACCCTTAATGAGCCCAAAAAGTCTATTTTATCCTTCCTTATAAGCTTAAGCTCTTTTAACCTCAAGTGATCTTCCAAAAATACCCTTCAACGTTCTTATTACTTTCACACAACTAAACCATACAATAAAAATCCAACTAACATTAACATAATAATTAATTCCAAAAACTTAATTTATCAAAACCTCATACTTCATTCAAATCATGCTTAAATAAATAAAATAAAATAAAATAAAAAAATTGATGCCAACAGTGCTGATCGATCATGGGAGACTCAAGGAACCCACAAAATATCACATGATTTCGATGTTCAATTCGTAATTTTATCTCCTCAACCTAAACCATATTTCCTTAGGGTCACTATGTTCATAATGAAAGGAAGTGAAGAATTATAGAGTGAGCTCTTGGTAGACAGGATATTGGAAGTGTATAAACTTTGCCCACTAAATTCTTTCTACTAGGTTCTCTATCTCATCTCGCAATTATAGCTTATCAAGTGTATCAAAATCAAAATATTTTAGGACTAAAATTTGTTTAGCATTAAGGGATTAGAAACAAATACCTTCCTCCTCTGTGTAAATAGGGAAGGATGCTCTAAAGTTCGCTGTCCTAATCCTTCGCCCTCGCCCTGGGACTTGGTTTCCTGCTAATGATTTATCTCGCTTTGCTGACTGCTTAATATGTAGCATACTGGTTTGTAAGTAGGTGGAGTTAAAATAAAGTGGAAGTTTAGAATTTGGTTAGAGAGAAGTGAGAGTGTTTGAAGGTTTTAATCTTAGAGAGATAAAATGAAAGTGAGTGAAAAAGAAGTAAGGAATGAATATTTAAGTCAAAGAAGGGTAAAATGGTAAAAAATTAAATTAAAATTTGGGTGTCTAGTTTTGCCCTGTCGCAGCAGGCCATGATCGTGGGCTGTAATATGTCCACCAATTTCTAATTTTTCTCTTCTTTTGTCCTTCTATACTTTCCCAAGATCAGTTCCTAACTCTTTATAGCTCTTTCGCCTTTCTTTTGCTTACTTCCTCAATCATCTAACTCTTGTCAAAGGCCTACACCTTCTTGATTTTATTTGGAAAAGAAATAACCTACTATAGAATTCAAACTATCTAAAAAAGTCAAAGGAAATAATTATGGAATTAATAATCCATGGGTTGCCTCCTATGTAGCGCTTCTTTTAATGTCTATAGCTCAATGCTCTTCTTTCATTGGAAACTCAGCCGAAATCAATTATGAGCAGCTTGCTTCCACCCTTTTTATTCAACATCAATTTTGTAGCTTGTAAGTAAGCTACAAATTGCAAAATGATCAGAAGGACAATATTGATAATATTGAGAAAACCAATTAATTTCAATAATGTCGTTTTCACTAACAGAGACTTTCATAGCTTATTCAAACTCGATCTCAGTTTTCATCTGTTCTTCATCCTTCCATTCTTCAGAAGATTTGAACACATCAATTATCCTGAATGAGCTACTCTCCTTTGAATTCTTTAATACATCATTCATGTTGAATGTCACTTGGTCACCATTAATCTAAAGGATAAGGTTCTTTTTATGGACATCTACCAAAGATTTTTCAAAGTTCAAGCATGATATACCAATATCTGGCAAATAATATTAGAGGTTTTGATCCTTTTCTTCATCCTCTTTTTTGATTTATTGGTCTTATAAGGTAGGTTTCAACATGGTCTTCCACTGGTTCTTCTTGTTCTTCCCTATTTCTAAGTGTCACAGCCTCATATTGCTCTCATTGATATAATTCCATATTGCTCAGAGAGTCTTCCACACTTGTCTGAAAAAATTCAAAGGAAAGTTGTCTTACTTTAATCTCCAAGTTGTGAATAGAAGCGACATGATTTTTTGTTACTTGATCAAATTGCTCTTCCAGTATCTTCTGGTTCTCTTCTATGTCTGTTAGCTTATCTATGACTTTGTCTCATTTAGAATCCCATGAATTGGACTCATCTTGTTGAAGTTTAAATAGGTCATGATGTCCCATTTAAGTAATTGCATTGTTGGACCAATAAAAATCTGGGTGGTAAACAGGTTCATGTAAAGATGATGATTTCCCCAACTAAATTTGGGCTCATTGAAGTCTATAAGAGTCCTTTGCTCCCTATAATATACATCCTCCTTGATCATTCTTTTTATCTCTTCTTAGCATTCAACTATTGAGATTCCCTATTGTTGTCCGGTGATATCCAAATTGATGTGTCGTCTACCTTAGACTAAAGAACTAAACTAACTCCTCGAAAATACTGCCAAAGTTTTAATAAATAACCCTTGATAATCTACAAGCACATGGTTCATTAGCGTAGTACCTAAGGTGTCAATCCCATGAGGATGGATAATCTAATCCTAAAATCTATGGCCAGACATAAATACAAAAATTCAAATTGCATGAAACTAAAAACAAGAATTTAGTTCAATCAATCAAATTAAGAATTGAACACAAAAATATTAATTATTCAGCAGTTGCAACACACACCTAAGAATCAACCTAAACAAATTACCAATTGAGAGAAAAGGAATTTTACTTATCCTTAATGCTAGCTTAACTGATTAAGAATTACCGGATTGTTGATTCTAGACAATTCTAGGATTGATTACTCTCTCTCGAGTTATAACCATTAACCCTAAATCATAAACCTTAATTGGATTATGAATGTTGCAATCTCTTAATTAACAATCTATCGAAAACCCTAATTAGTTTTGAAGTTATCTAATAAACTATCGGAAACGTACGCAAGATCTCTCTTCCCAAAATTTACCGATTTGATTCAATTCTTGTTCTATTAAATCACTTAACTCTTGCTAGCCCAATTTAATCATTTTTCATTCAATTCACCCCTTCAATTTATTATCAAATTATGCACATACATAATTAAACCACAATAAATCGAATAACACATAAATAGTCAAATTTCATTAATTCAAAGATAAAACTCTGAAGGTGAGTTTAGAACATCCTTAACATTTAGATCCTATCATCAACTATTCAATCTAATTATATACAATGATAAACTGAAAATAAACAAAAAATACAATTGAAATGGAGGACAGGAGGCAGTGACAATGGGAATCCTCCTGATCTGGGAAGTACATTAAGTTAGCTTCTTCTCCTCTTCTCTCTTCCTTCTTCTCTTCCTTAATCTCTCGATGAATTCTCCCTAAGGTTTCTCAAGGTAACTGATGCAAAAGATCCTTCTACCTCTTTTTTCTTATTCTTTAAAAATCCTTTATTTTCTAAACAACCCTAGGTTTTTTAGGTTTCAGAAAGGTATGAAAAATACCTCAAAACTTGACATTTTCTAGTGTCTATATGTCTGTCTGATGCAAGCCATGACCGTGGCCCTACAGGCCATAATTGTGGGCCACATTCAAGTCTTCTGTCGCAATCATGGCTGGCAGGCCACGATCATGGGTCGTTCCTTACGAGGCTAACTCTGGTGCTTCCATCACGATCGTGGTTTGTTGTGTAACATTAGTGGGTCGTTGTTTTGGCCCGAATGTCTCTGAAACTTTTCTATTCTTTGATGTTGACCCTGAAACACTAGCAAACACATCAAGGTACCTAAAAAATATGATATTTAAGCTTAAAGACTTGTACTAACCCATAAAACACTTGAAACATATATAATTAACAAACTAACACAATTCTAACCTAATCATATGCTAAATGATTGAATTGATAGTTAAACACATATCAAACTAAGCCCTAAAACACAATCAGTTCACACTTATCAACTACTATGGTGATCTAGTTCCTTATTTACATAGTCTTACCTAAAGGGAAGTACTTTGCTAAAAATGCATAAGAGAGCTGGTCCCAAGTAGTAATTGACCCTACTGGAGTAGTCACGCACTAGCTTTATCCTTTAGAGAGAAAAGGAATAAGTAGAGCTTCATTATGGTAGGAGATATATCATTCAATTTCAACATGTAATAATACTCTAGAAACATTGATGGATGTTGGTTGGGTTCTTCAAATGGTGAGCATCTGAATATTTTTTTTGCATAATAGATAATAGGGAGGGATATATCTCGAAGTTAGTAGCTTTAATATTGGGCCTTGTAATGCCAGAGTTGATGTGCTGGGTGTTTAATGTCACAAAGCCTTTGATCCTCATATTCTCTACAACCATCTTTAATTACTTAACTTATATTCTTCTTCAAAGTCTTTTTCTTATGCACAATGTCTTCTTGATCTGACGTTCTAATTATGAAAGATTTCCAAAATTGTCAGAAATTTTTATATAAGAGGTAATTTATAAAGGAGAAAGAATAAAATAGAACTCAATAAATAAATGACAAAACTAAAATAAGACAAAAATCTATTCTATCTAGTTTGCAAATCTGCAAATAAAAACATCGAATCCTCAGAAATGACACTAGAATTTTTTTTCTTGTTTTAGTGTACATATAAAATGTAACTGTAGCATTAGTGAATACAGGATTACATGATGATAACATAAGGTTATTGGTTAACTACTCACTACTCAGATTCTTAATAAGATAGAACAAACTTTATCGATAGAAGAATAAAGTAAAATAAAATAAATAACAAAATCTAAATAGACTATATTCTTTATAGAGACATATTTTCCTTATTTATAGGTCAAAAAATTGAAATATATTTTGAATCTTAACATACTAAGAATGCCCTAAATTGTAATGTGAACTCTCTTAATATGTTTTATCCTAACCCAGGAAGATCTTGTTACTTTCTTTTGAATATCTTACGCTTAACCATCTTTATTCACACTATGACCTAAATATACATCTCATCTCTCAAATCATAATGTATGAATCATATATTGAATCTTTCGATTTTGCTTCTTTAGTTCAATTAATATAACAGTACAAATAAACCACAAAAAACTAGAATTTCATTAATCAAAGAATAAATAGATGTATATCACATTCAAAGTTCCACCTAGTAAAATTTGTATCCCAATTAATTTGTAATATCACAAAGAATACATATAAAAATAATAAAGAAAATAAGATAAAGAAAGCAAATTCTTCAATCTTCTAAAGAATTGATCAATTTCTCCTTTATCATTAAAGAATAAGGAATCCTTAATTAAGATTAGTATAAAATGGCTCCATGATGGTTCTTGAGTTATTTCTTGGCCTCTCTCTCTTTATTTTTTTCATCCTCCTAATAAAAAAATGAAACCCTAATTTTTAATATGTTAAATGGCCTTATACACAGTTCCGTATAGTTAGTTATGTACGGTATAAAATTCTACAAAAATTGGCATAATTAATATGGTTACATATAAAGGAACATATACTACGCTGCGTTCTTTATATGAAAGGTAGTGCAAGGTATGCATAATGCGTTGAAAAAATAAAAAGCAGCTAATTTCATACACGACATTTAATATAGATCCTATTTTATATTGTGTTGTTTAGTTCTCTAAATCTTTTAAAATTGCTCAATCTCATTGTAATTCTTCTCTAACTTTGCATCTTTTCCATTTATGTGTAGAAATATGACCTAAAATGATAAAACTTCTTATATTAGGTATCAAATCCTTTAAATTCATCTAAAACATAAGCATTATGCTATGAAAATAGTTCTTAAAAAGTAATGTATGTCTAGTATAGATCAATCCTTAAGTTTTTAGGTCACATTAGTGAACCTATTGCATATTATGATCGATCAATGCCCTCATGATTCCATAATTTCATTTATTCAATGAGTATGTCCATAGTTTAGTCATTGCACTAGTTAACTACTTACTAGTATTGGTTGACAAATTTCTCTTAGTGGTTGACCAATATAGCCAATTTGTTAAAGAAATTTCTTCGAATGAGTTATAGTTTTTTTGGTTGCATTGGTTGATTGATATAATTTTCTACTCAACTAATATAGCAAGTTTTAAAATTATTTAAAAATCTCCTTCATGTCTTTTTTTAAACTCTCTCATTTCCCTGTTCCTCACCTCTGTTTTCTTCCCATCACATATAAATTCTTAACACTTTCTTGCCACCTTTAGGCATCCATCTTTACCTGTTTATTCTTTACTTTGCTACATAAAAGAAAGATCTTTTAAAGCACTTCATGTTTTGTAGTTCCGATAATCACTCCGTTATCTTTAGAACTCACCTCCTTCTTTAGTGAACCTTATCCATCTAAATCTTTAAGATATGATTCCATCGATTACAACGATCAGTTCACCCATTTCAATTTGGGGTAAACCTAACTCCTCTAATTTTAGTTTTTCAAAAATTCATAAATTTTTCTTTAAAATCATAATTTTTTAATATTCTCTAGATTGCAATTATGTTGAATCAAATTGCAAATCGGGTGAGGTATGATATGTGCTTAAATGTTGATACATTTAATCTACTATACTTAGTGATTAATGCCTTAAGATGCTTAGGATACTCACTTTAGCTCATATTTGATTTTAGGTACATTTCAAAAGTGAAGAAGCCAAAGTGACCCAAAAGCAAACTCAATGAGTCATCTTCTCAATGTTCATACTCTATTGTTTTTATGAAGCAAGAAGATTAAAAGAAGAACAGATAAAATGGGAAGAACCAAGGTTGGAGGTGTCTCATACCCATGCAAAAGTGTCTCACGTGTGTGAGACACCACTCACACCTGTGAGGCATAAGTCACGGTGATGAGATGGTGCCAAGCCAATTTAAACCTAGTTTTTAATCATATAAAGGAATATGTGTGACAGCTAGGAGAATAGATTGGGAGCAACGGATAGAAATGAAAACGCCTACATTCTTCGTCATTTTCTCTTGATTTTCAACACCAACAGAGGATTCACGGCTGATTCTTGGAGGTTGATGGAGAAGATGGAGGGATAACTTTCCTGATGCTAGTTCGGAGGTGCAATCAATGCCAAGGAGCATATTAAGCATAGTATCATTGTGCATCATTTTCTTTCCCTCTCTTTGGATTGTTTATGTTATCTTGAGATTAATAATTGGGTATTATGTAAGAATGCTTTTGATGCTTTATTGAATCGTTTTCATGAAAACCCATGGCTAGAACTTGAATGTGATACGTAATAGTCATGTTAAAGGTCATATGTGGCAAGTAATAGTGTTGAATCATTAGGGATAACATAGCATAAATTAAATAATTCGAGCTCGCGTGATTATTACTTAAGTTGGTCCATTTTTCTCACTTGTAATGCGGCTTTTTGGATAAACTTAAAGAACTTGTTCATTTCCTAATAGTTTGGGTCAATTAAAGAACTTGTTTTAATTAACTATGACCTAAAGAACATTGGGATTAACATAGCTTGTTGTTAATTCATGACCAATAGTTAGAAAAGAGGTGTGAGGAGGATAATGCAATTATACATGTTAAAATGTGCGTAGGCCGAGATTAAACCAAAGAGGTTTTACTCACATTTATCACTAGTTATTTTTAACTGTTTTTGATAAATTGCTTTCGTTAGTTTAATTTTATTTTGTTATCTCAATTGAATTTACCCAAAACCCCCTGTTTTATTTCTTTTACATCAATTATTTTTATTGCAATAATTAACTAAACATTCCCTGTGGATATGATCTCGACTCACCACAACTACAAATTTTAGTGTGCAGGGTTAGGTAAATTTTGCAATGCACTCGACATGTGCTGTCAAGGTAGGATTTTATAATTAGGAAAATTTCAATTTCTTACATATTTTTTATTACTTCTTCAAATTGACGCTTTATTAGTGAAATTAAAGGTTGAATTAAGGTTTTCCAAATCTATTTTGCTTCTGATTATCCCTATTTTTTTTGAATTTATGTTTTTGGCAATTTTGCCAAGTGAAATTCAAAAAATTTTGAACTTATTTAACTTTGTATAAATTTTTATTAAATTGACGATCGGTTATTGCAATTCAAAACATATTTGAGATATTCCTATATCCAGTTTCATTGAAACTTGTTAATTCATGAATGAATTGAATAATTTTCACCTAGAAGCTTTTGAAGAAATTGGGAATTTTTAAAATTAGGTACAATTATAGGTCACTTTCATAAAATTAAAAATATTTCTTACTTATTTTGAGTGCACTTTTACATAGATAAATTTATCATTTTCTCAAAATACCTTACTTTTTAATATTTCATCAAAGCTTACATATTTCATTATTTATCTAGCATTTTCATATATGATTGTACACCAATTGTTGCAACAAATAGGGATTTAAAGTTTGTGAGATTGATTTTTTAAAAAATTATTAAATTGCTTTTACTATAGTTGACCTTAAACATTTAAATCATCGATATCTATTATCTTTTGTTAGGTTTTTGTTTTTGTCCTTAAAGTACCTCACATATTTTATTCTCATAAAATGAACTATATGAAACTCCATTCATATGTATAGGATATTTACTCGAGCCAGGAGTAACTCTACTTTTACTAAGACTTAAAAGACTCGAAAGAGATCTCCATTTCCTTTTTTATCTATGCATAGTTCCCCTTAAGAGGATGAGTACTTTGGCATTCAGCTCGTGAGTTTTCCAATTATGATTTAAGGGAGTTATATAAAATTTGTGTCATTTCCCTATCTTGTCTTGAAAAATTCGAAGAATATGACTTTATACAGTTTTTTATTAGTTAAAGGTAGGAATCTCTTCTTACCAAGACTTTATCTCATAAACCCAACAAATATTAGGTTGCTTCACTGTAACTTCTAACCTCAAATAATTTTATTAACACTCAGATCTTCTTTAAAGTTCAAGGTTTAGCCATTCATTTAACTTGTGATATCATTAAAGAAATCCTTAGCATTCCTATTCCCAAATGTACTCTTATTATGATTGCCTTACTAGATAAATATCATATAGGTCCTTATTATATGTCAAGTTATGTAAAATTTATCTTTGAGTTAGATCTTATAGCTAAAGTTACTAGGAAGCCAATAATATTCCTACATTTCATCAAATTTTCATTCATTTTATGTTTTTAAGACATGATGATTTTTGGTTCATCTCCACCTTCATTCTTGTAAAGAACATTCATCTTGGTGACTTCATTATACACAATATGTTGGATTTTAATAATAGAAAGAAAAAGAAATAAAATATCTATTATATGTTCTAATCCTTAGCCTTGTCTCCCGACATTTTCATATCCATCCCACTAAAGATAAGATTGTTCTAGATTCTTATTTTATTTTTCTACCCTTAATAGTATAGGTTACTAATTGGTTGATGGTCACATGACTCGATTACATCAGTGACGACAATTATAGACTAAGCAGCCTGTACCACTATATGAGGCTATCTTTTATGACGTTAATTCTAATAAGCCTTTGCTTAGTTGTGCTGTTGAACTACCTGTGGATGATGAAGCTACTACCTTATAACCACGTCATAGATTTCCACATGACACTTATTTTGTTAAGTATCAGCTTATTCAATTATAAGGTGATCTTGAATCTATTAATGATATCATATTGCAACTATCGCAATGACTCATATCTTTTAATTTAGTCTCGCTTTCCTTTTCCATGTAACTGATTTTTGATGTTTTCAAAAAGTGGAAAGAAATTTACAATATTACATTTAAGAAGACAACCGTATATATATCTATTATGTTTATTATTAAACATGTTTGATAATCAAATATTTTTTTATCATGTCAATTTACATTTAATATTATTTTGGAATTTATCATACCTGTAAGTTTGCTTTAAGATTTTCAGTTATAATCTTTTTCATGCATCAACTAAGAAGGAGACAATGATTTATATTTTGTGTGTACTTGATTTTTCGTTGTTGCTTCTTTTTAAAATCATAAAATATTTTTTCATAAAAAGGGGAGATTGTTAAACTATGGGAGGTTTTGGTCAATTTTTGATGTTAACAAAACATAAGTAATACTAATGAGTTTTATTTATTATGATAGCAATATGAGAGCAAATTGCAGCCATACATAAATTAAGAGAAATTTCATAAAGTTGCTAAAAAGTTAAATTTTGCATCAATTGAAGTGAAGACCAAAGAGAAGGAAAAAGAAGATTACAGCATATCAAAGTTAAAAATAATGTGTAATATTTTTTGTAATTTCACTTAATCAATTTGATAATTTTAAAATCTCACGATGCATAAACACATCATTATTTTAATTAATTGAATGAGTATTTTCATTTATCAAAATTTAAAGTTTAGATTTCAAAGAAAACCTTCTTGAACTTGAAAGCATTCTTAGAGGATCACTTAAAAAAGTATTTGCATTAAAAATAGGTTTAATCTTTTGAATTTTTTATAATGATGATTTTGGAAGGATTAATCAATATAAAAATTATTAAAATTATTGTATCAAAGGTTTATAGTAATATTAGTTGACATATTAATTGACCAATGGGCCATTAATCAACCAATACTCAATGACCAGTAATCTTATGCATTGAATGCATATTAATTAACTAATGTGATACACTAGTTGACTAGTGCTTTGGAAATAGTCATTATTATAAGGCCCCAAATCGTATCTTAGTCGAAATGTTAGATATGCATGAAATTATATGTACTAGAAATTGTGATATGATTGTAAATTGCATATGTCTTGAATTTTGGTTAATGGATTATACTTAGTGAGCTAGGATTAATTAATACCATTAGAGAATTGAGGTATTAAAAGGGACATTTGGAGCAAGACAAGTTGGTGCATGAAAATTAGTATGACTAAGTGATCGAGGTGTTACGCTACAAATTTTTTTTACTATTTTAACCTCGATAATACCGTAACCGCACGGGTGGTTCACGTAGTACCTAATATATCGATCATACAAGGATGGTTAATCTAATCCTAAAATCTAAGATCAAAACTAAATTGCAACAATCTAAAATAAACAGTAAATGTAGAAAATTAATCAATCAACAATAAATTATGAGAATTAAATTTCAAAAATATAAATAAAATATCCAATGACACAACCTAATCCAAAATTAACCTAGAAACTACCAATTGAGAGAAAGGGAGTTTTATTCAGTTAATGAAAATCTAATCAATTATGTAATTATCAAATTATTAGGTCTAGACAAACCTAGGGTGGATTGCTCTCTCTCGAGTTTTAATCTTTAACCCTAATTTAAATCCCTAATTTAAATTATGGAATTGTGATCTCTCGATTCACAATTTACCTAAAATCCAAATTAGTTTTAAAATTTCTAATAACCTATTGAAAACCTATGCTAGATCTCTCGTTATATAATTTTACGAGTTTGATTCAATTCTTATCTATCAAATTACGTAACTCTTAGTAGCCCAATTTGATGATATTCACTCGGCTCACCATCTCATTTTTTTGCCAAATTATTAAGAACAAATATTGAATCACAAATAACTTAAATAAAACACAATAAATCAAACTTTATTAATCTCAAGAATCAAAATCCTGAAGGTGAGTTTAGATAAAAATCGACATTCAACAAAACCTATTCTCGATAATGATCTCAATTTCATACATCAATAAAAATGAAATAAATTGGAAAATACGCTCAGAATGGATCAATGGAGGCAACGACGACAGGTAACCACTTGTTCCGGGAAGTACTTCGCGTCAAGCTTCATCTCCATATCTCTCTTCCTTTGTCTCCTTCCTCAAATAACTCAGTAACTTTCTAGCGTTTCTGAATTTTGGCTGATGTGAAAGCTCTACAAAGGCTTTTTCATCTGTCCCTTAATGATGTATTTATATTATGGACGCCCTAGGGTTGATCTGGGGTCAAAACGATTTAAAAAGTCTTGTGAAACTCGAGTTTTTGTGTCAGCCCGATGCAAGCCATGATTGTGGCCCTACCTACCATGATCGTGGCCAACGCCTAACCTTTTCTGTCATGATCATGGCCTAAAGTGCACGACCGTGGCTTGGCACATAGCTCTCTATCACGACTATGACCCAAAGTGCACGATCATGGCCTAGGTCCCGTCAATTCGTCTCTTTCTGTCAGGCCGCAATCGTGGGCCATGTTTTTAACCCGAAACTGTTTGAAACTTCTCCGTTCTTTGCCGTTTACCCTGAAACACTAACAAACACATCAAGGTACCTCAAAAATATAACATTTAAGCTCAAAAACTCATACTAACCCATAAAAACACTTAAATACATAAACTAACACAATTAAAACATAAATACACACTAAACACTCAAATTAACATTAAATACTTAACAAATTGAATCCTAAAATATCATGCAAATCATAACTATCTACATCTCCACACTTAAACATTTGCTTGTCCTCAGGCAAACAAAATAACAAACACGCAACACACAATGCAATAATGAGACAATGGCTTCAACTTCATGAAATTAATTTAATTTAAACACAATCATACAAGTTATATCTAATCATTAACATGCAAAATTTATGTTTAGGGGCTTTGAACTAAATATACAATTTCATTGAGATCTAAATGTAATTTATTTACCCTTTTCAATTGCACATATACATTAATAATTCTTTGGTCCTTCAGACTTTGTAACTATTTCTAAGTATATTTTCATGAAAAGTCAAGCTTATTACAAGTCCGGTAGATTTTATTAAGGAAACATTTTTTTATTCTTAAACATAGACTTAGTCTTTTTACGCGGGGGCAAGCATTAGTAATGAATGTTGATTCGGTTACTCAACTAAGTCATATTTTTATTAAACCACTTAGTTGAAATGTCATTCATAACCTAAAGGCTAGCGGAATAATGATTTATTTAACAAAAAATATTTTTTTATTACCTACCTTGTTGTTTAAGCTACTCATTTCTATGAACAATACTAGTTAAGCTACTTAAGTTAAAAGGCCTCAAATTATGAATAAATGTGACAATCTATAAGGTGCTAAATTTACACTAAATCCTAATTAAACTGTATATTCATCCAAAAACTCCTAATTCACTAATTTTGCGAGCTAATGATTATTTACAACCTAATAGACTATGTTCAAAATTAAATAAATTCCACTCCAT
>JANZXP010000071.1:62478-77211 GCA_027576715.1 Erythroxylum flavicans
CGATTGTATTGTGTTGAGTAAACATTTGTGCTATTTGAAACTGATGATGAATGAATGTGGGGCCAAATTGAGTATGTTTTCCGCGTGTTATGTTACGTATCAAAAAATATATATTTATACCGACTTTTGAATGATTGAGTGCATTAGCACGCCACCATCGTGGGACACCGACTCGGATATCATCAACGATGTCGGGTTCGGGTCTTGCGGGAGTGGAGTGTTACACTAACACTCTTAACTTTTTCTCTTAAATAATTTGAGTTCTTCTTCTCTACTGTACAATTATAGATATAATTGTATTATTTTCTTCGAGATCATCTGAAATCTTGAGGGCTTGTAAATTAGAAATTCAATTTAAGAATAATATACTTTCCATTACACATATTTATGTATTAAAATTGTATCTGTTCTAATTTAACATTAGTTTTACACATCCGCATTTCATGCCCAGGTTCAACTAAATTTTTATTGGAAAAACATCTGTAGCGAATATGCTCAAATCTTTATAGAGATAATTTAATCATGTTCAACAATAATTATTTAAAAGAATAAAGAGTATGAAACAACGTTTATAATAAAGATCGTAAAGATTATAACTAAAGGGAAATTCTTGAAAGAAAAAGTAGTTATATGGTGAAAGAATCATGATACTACTATTATCATATTATACCTAAAAGGTTCAAATTACTCCATAAAATTCCTAAAAAGTCTAAGTTACTTCTTACCATTATTTATAGTATCATGTTATATTTTAATTTTTCAAAATAGTACTTGTAGTATCCTAAATTCTATCAGAGTTAAGTTTTCCAATTTCTAGTATATGGATCATCAAGTTAGCCTATTTAATATCTCAACTTGGGAATTTGGATCCATCAAATGCTAAAGTGATTTTAAAAATAATTTCTTTAAACATCTGCTAAAAATTGTAATTTTTACCGTAACATTTCACAAAAGAACTAAATAAGTCCTTAGTGCTATCTTTGTCATTTTACTCCCTATTCAAGGTACATGAGTATCATTTTAGTAACATTAGGATGCAAAGTAATAAAAAAATAATGACATCAACTTAAACCATTTATGAAACATTGAGGAACAAATTACACCTTTGTTCAATTTTATATTGGTGAGATGTTGAACTAAATCATCATCAAGATATTTGGTTGTTGGTCTTTCTTTCATTAATAAGGCCAATCCATGGACATGTATACCATTAAAATATTACTTACCTATCATTGTTTCATTACTTATTATACTAGTATACCATTAAATTTGGCTATTTCAGTAATACTTTAATTTTTTAATGTTCTCTTCACCTGTTTCTTCTCCTTAATTGATATTAAAACCACTCAAATTCAATTAACATTAACATTATGATATTTATATTATGGAACCTAGATCACCTTAAGTTTAATAGTGTTTATAATTTTTTTTAAAAACATGAAAAGAATGCATTAATAGACTAATATAAGTACATTATAATTATATCAAGACTAGAGAATTCAACTACTAAGAAACTTAAAGCACTTAAGAGTTAAGAATTAAACAATTGATTTAAAACATACTCAATACATAATATGGAGTTTCGAAGGATGTCATCATCATTCATGCCTTCAATCATTGCCTCATATCAAAATTGAGAGATGTTCTAACTTATGGCCATTACATTAGAGATGTTCTAACTTATGGCCATTACATTATTGGACTCGGTTTGTATATTGTTGGCTAGGATAATTTCTTATATTTTAGCATAAGTTCTCAAGAATGAAGTTTTACATTTTTTGTTCTATGTCCTAGAAGATATTTAATTTTTTTCATATATTACATGCTCTATATAACTAAAAGTAATTTTAAATTGTGTAATCCCTCTATATAGCTAATGATGCCATGCAACCCATTAAATAATGCTGAATTAATCAGTCCATTAATGTTGAAGATTGTATAAATGTTGAATTTATCTTCATATGATTGTTCAAAACTAACATTTTAACCAATTTGTGTCTACTACTATTATTATTATTATTATTAACACTTTTTTAATAATACTTTTATGAATATTAAAAGTCTATTATATATTTTATTAAAATTTTATTTATTTTAATTAGGAATTACTTGTTAAATTTTTTATTACTTAAGAATTACTATTTTTATTTTCTTTTCTGTTACATCTATAAATAGAGCCATGTACTAAGCTATTAAGAATTCCTTGAATGATTTTTGAAAAAGAAGAATTTAATTAAGCCTTAAAAGGCATACCAAATGTACAAGTAAAAATACAATGCTAAAAGCTACTAGAGCATAGTGATTATCAAAGATTACAAGAAAGGACTAAAAAATAGGAAAATCAACATTCCAAAAGGAAAGGAGATATTGCTCATCCTTAAATCTTTGCTTTTGTATGTTGATTTGGAGTCTGATGTGTGATAAGTGTAAATTGCATCGTATTTTAGGGCATAGTTTGACATGTGTTAGTCGTTAATTCGATCATTTAGTATATGTTTAGGTTAGAATTGCGTTAGTTTGTTAATTATTTGTGTTTAAAGTGTTTTATGGGTTAGTACAAGCTTTTGAGCTTAAATATTATGTTTTTGAGGTACCTTAATGTGTTTGCTAGTGTTTCAGGGTCAATATCAAAGAAAAAAGGAGTTTCAAAAGACATTTGGACCCAAACAACGGCCCACGATCGTAACAGAAGGCTAAGATGTGGGCTACGGTCGTGGTCTTTGCCTGCGTCAGGCAGATGTGCAGTCACTTACGAACTTCACATTTCGAGGGACTTTTTGGACCTTTCAGACCCTAGAAAGACCCTAGGGTTACCCAAAACATAAAAGAATATTTAAAAAACATTAAAAGCAGCACAAAGGAGCTTTTTGCAACACAAAGGAGCTTTTTGCATTAGTCACACTTGAAACCCTAAAGGGAGAATATCGAGAAAGAGAGAAAGAAGAAGGAGGAATAGGAAGAAGAGAAAGACAAAGCTGACTCAGCGTGCTTCCCAGATCAGGAAGTTTCCTAATGTCGTTGCCTTCAGTCGCCTATTATAAGTCATTATTTCCTTTTCATTTCGATTTTATTTTATGTATAGAATTGAGATGGATAGTATGATGCTGCGATTTGGAATATTGATGATGTTCTAAACTCTCCTTGGGGATTTTATTTTGATTTAATGATAATTTAGTCGATTGTATTTATTGGATGAATGTCGTAATTGGATTGCGTTCTTGCATCATTTGGTAATAAACTGAGAGGGTGAACTAAATGAAAAATGATTAAATCGAATTAATGAGATTTAGGCTATTTAATATAAATCGTGTCAAATTATATTGGTAATTGTGCAGAGAGAGATCCCGTGCGATGTTCCGATAGTTTATTAGAGTGCTTCATATCTAATTATGGTTTTGGATAATTTTTGAATTAAGAGATTGGAAATTCTATAATCTGATTAGGGTTTATAATTTATGGTTTAATGTTTATAACTCGAGAGAATAATCAACCCTATGATAGTCTAGAACTGACACTCCATTGACACATAATATGCTAGGTTAGCATTAATGATAAGTAAAATCCCTTTATCATAAATTGGTAAATTCCTTAGGTTGATTTCTCATATGATTGCATATTGCTCACATGTTAATATTTTTGTGTTTAACTTCTACTTTGATTGGTTGAACTCAATTCTCGAAATTAATTTATGTTGCATCTTTTATTTTCAGTTTTATATTTTTTTGGCCTTATATTTTAGGATTAGATTACTCTCCTTCCTTGTGGGATCAACACCTTTAATATTATGCTACGAACCGTGCGCTTGCAGAATATTGAGGGTTTATAAAATTAAAACTTACCCCGATCAATGTTATATATAAGTTTCTTAGAGAATTGTTCATTAGAAAGACTCTTTTTATAAAAGATTCTATTATTTCTTTCATCCTATGTAGCTGGGACTATAGAGAAGAGAACCATCCAGAAGCACCTATGTCTAGTTTTGATAGGACATCTATTAATTGAGTACCAAACTTTAATACTGCTCAAGTTGGTTAATTCCTTAGTAATCAAGCATCTTATCAGGAGTGCTTTCCAGATTCCATTGGTGACTTTATAACTAAATAATAGATGTTCAACATTCTCTTCAGCCTCTCGATAAAGTGTGCACTAGTTGATAAGTTTCAAGAATTTAGCAAAATTTTCAACTGTTGGCAACTTATCCTTCATTCCTGCCCAAAGGGTGATGGAAGCTTGAGGGTTAAAATATTTAGACTACACTGCTTTGGTCTAAGGAAAAGAAGGAAGATAACTGAAAATTAGCTTGTTGTAAGACAGGTTGGTGAACTTACCATCACTGGTATGTTTTTAGATGTAAATATCTTCATTAACATTGATGAAAGTCTGAGAAGTTTTATTTATAAGGGATCTAGAAAGCGATGACTGATGGAATATATCCTTGTTAGAGAAGGTTATTGCAACTAATGGCATTTAATTTCATAATAGTGTTGAGGGTTAAAGCTTTATGCACATTGATCAGTTGACCAACAGATAACCAAGCTGATGGATTCCCCATTCCCTACTAGAGCAATGAAATAAGCCTTGTATCTGTCCCTCAATTTCATAATAGCTTTTAAATTGGATGAGGGACAATGTTTATCATCTAAGGCCCAGATGTTTTTGTTTTTAATGAAGTTGGTGTGAATCCACTTACACCAAAGGGACTACTTATCATTCATAACTCTCCAAAGGCTTTTTATCTGTAGCCAAAGCCTTCTTAACTTTTTAGAGTGCAAAGCTCACTCCATTTCATCTTGCTTCTATAGGATCTTTCACTGCGGTAAGACTATAGAAAATTGATAATGCAACTTGGAATGGCTAGGTGAGTAGCCTAGTATGTGCTAATCGAATTTAGAGTTAAGGCAATGAGTTATGCTATTCCAACTATTGAATACTCTTACATATTTGTTTTTTTTATATATGGTCCAATTGTATTTTTATCTTGCATCAGCTTTGGTATCATGAACCTAGCTCCAATTGTTTCCATATTTAAGTTTAGAAACTTTGGTAAATTTCCTAAATATTTAATAAGGCAAATTTTCATTTACTTTGAAAACTTGTTTAATAACTCTGAATGTCAGGTAAATTTTGTTGATAACCTCATATTCACATTTATTTGATAAAGCATAAATATATATTTAAAAAAAATACTTCTATTTTCCTTGATTAGTACAAATTGTGACATATAATCATATTGAATTTTTTGAATTAATTAAAAATCACTAAATAATGAAACTTATAATCTATTTGTTAATACTAACATGACTCCATCAAAATTTGATACTACCACATCTAACAAATAGACTTGATAATTTTAACTTAAATGTTACAGACATTATTTCAAGTTGTCAATAAAATTATGATGAATATAACTAGTTTTATTGAGGTCAATAAAGATTAAATTACACCCTTGTATGCATCTATAAATAACTTAGAATTTATATGTTGTCAATTGAATTAACAACACTCTATATGAGAACATCAACCTTTTTTTAAAAGGAGATATTACATTAATCTATATAGAAAGATTACAAAAATGCTTTGGAGGAACGTTCCTAAGTGTGGCAAAGAATAGATGATGGGTACTTTGATTTGTAGGACTTAGTAATCCAAACATTTTAAATTAAAGTTGAACTATTTGACTAGCTAAATTGTCAGCCCTAATTTATTATGTTCTTTTATTAAAATTTATAATATATATATTTCTTAAACTTTATGAGCCATACTTCAATTGAATAGAAGAGTGCAATGTGAGATGAAGTATATATTATCTTCCATCTTTAGTAACTAAGTGAATAGCCTCCCGTATCTCAATTTCTGGGATGACGGCCAAATTTATGAGCAAGACATAAACATACTCTCTTAAACTTCTGAAGATGCATCCCACTCTAAAACTTTTTTAGTTGATAAAGGTTGTTAAATTTGATTCAAACTTTAATGCGTTAAATAAAAAGTTGGTGTTGATTTTGAAGTGATTGGATAAACATAAAATTCAATAATTTATTAATGATTATATTAAGAAACAAAATTTTCGAACATATATAGGGAGTTATAGACCTTTTGTAACTCCAAATAGGTTTAATGAAATCACATATACCTTGCTTCAAAAGCTAGATAACTTGAACTTAGGAGGTGATATAATTGATATCTCTACCACTAAGATAAATGTATCATATGCCCTTCCATTTTTCTTGGGTAAAAAGTATCATATTAAGATTGTTAATCTTTCTATAGAATACCCACCACTTAATAATCACAACTAAGCCTAAAGCTAATGTTAATAGGGGTAGAGACAAAGTTTTTATAAAAATGGAGATAAAGATCATGATAGACAATTTAGAGCACTACAAAGGGATATCACAAAATCAGTTAATATCATAACTCTTGAATTTGATGGTAGTTAGATTGTACTATATTTTCTAATTAGTTAGTTTTCTATTGAGGAATATTTTGGTTAGTATGACATAATTGATATTAAGCATATTGACTTTACTAACTTGAAATTATCCAAATATGTTAAAATGTGTAAATAAAATGTGATGTCCATTCAAATGCACTACCTATAATATGGTGGAAGGAAATGAAATCAAAAGTAAAATAGAAATACATCCTTAAATCCATAAAAGTGACTCATTTTCTTACATAATAAATTTAAAATAGTTGGGGTTTAGTGTAATTGCATTTTCTATTTAATTTAATGTAACAAGGCTTGGTTATAGCGTATTTCACATTAAAGATCAATTTACTGTTTATACTCGTTTTGTCAACAGTCTCAAGTATGATATTAAAAAATTGGTTACATTTTATGAATCCAAACACACTAGAAGATGTTTACTAAAATGTTTTAGAAATTTAATAAGATTCAAACATATAATTGTACAATTCAAACAAAATAATTATCACAAACCATATAATCAGGTAGTAACATTAAATCTGAAAATGATGGTAAGGAGTCTAATATTAGTAAATCTAGACCTATTTTTCCTATCACTAAATCTAGAATGACTATAACGCTGCGTATGGTTACTGTGATCCATATACTGAGATGGAACGAAACAAAAATTTGAAGACAGAATAGAACAAAAATTGTAGACAGTGAGGTGTTTAGTTGTAATGGATAAAACAGATAAAACTGTGCGTCTCGAGGACAGAAATGTGTTTAGTTGCAATTGACAGAACATAGAAAAGAGTGTCAATGACCAAAGTACCACTGCAGTATATTATGATTTGAAATATGTAATTCATTGATTATTTTAAAACGAATTATTTATATTAGTATTTTTTAATTGTATCTATAAATAAGGAATTAAAAAAATGAGGAACCTAAAAATGGGGGTATTGAGTTATTGAATAGTAAAAAATTCGTACAAGTTAACAAATGAATTACGTAAATATTTTTTATAATTTTATCAATATTTTTTAATTGTATTTGTATTTTTTAATTACGATGAAATAAAATGAAGAACCTAAAAATTTAATGAAATGAGAAACCTAAAAATTTAATGAAATGAGTTATTGAATAAAAAAATCCTACAAGTTAGAAATTCTAATATATAATAATTTAATAAAATATCTAAGCATTTATGGAATTAATTATATAATAAGTTAAAGATACATTCAAGCTTTATATTTTATTAAGAATGTCTTTTTTTGCTATTTATAATAATAATATAGGGTATTTTTGTCTACCAGCCTGCGTGTTTTGTTTTTGTGATAGGCATAAGAAAATTGTGCCACAGTTTTGGAAGGAACAAAAAATTTGTATTTTTGTGAATTGGAGACAGAACAAAAATAGGCAGTGTCAGCAAACAAACACTGCTGGACACAGAATTTTTTTGTTTTGTTATCTGTCTCCATCCACGGAGACATCAACTATACACAGTGTAAAAGAATTCGAGAGTCATTTGCAATACCTTCTCGTCCAGCCATTACATATATAAAACGCATGTCAAATAAGCAACAATACATAATATTTTGGGTTAAATTAATTCTTTTGCCCCTTTATGGTATTTGTTCATTGGTCAGAACATGTGCATCAATATGTGTACTATCTATTGCTCCTACACAATCCTAAAATTAAAATATATATTAAAGTTATTATTAATCATAAGAACATAATTAAAATAGTAATTAAATATATGAATGTAACTGAAAATATAGAAAGAATTTTGAATTTTGTTGAATCTCATGAGGTGTATTAGTAAAAGATGGTAAAGTAATGAATCGTTTTGCAAGACGATTAACTGCATATAAGGCTTTACAAAAGTATTTCGAAATTGTCCAGGTCGAATGTTGAAAGTGTTCTGCATTGACTCTAGTTATCTCACGACGTCCTACAGTCATCAAAAAATTGCTACTTATTCCTCTGCAGTCAAATGACTTGTTACCTTTAAGCCTCCTAAAATTTTCAACTCATCACATAAGCTCAAGAAGATTATCTTTTTTATTCTTAAGTTTTAATGACCTTGTAGAGCAGAAGTTCTACATGGTTGCTTTTGTAAATTAAAATATTTGTTCTCTTCCCCCAGCTAGAGAAATAATGATTACCTTCTTACGTTCATCATCAGAATCTGATTCGAAATCTGATAAGAAATTCATGTATCTACAATGACAACATTAAATAATTAATAAAACATTCAATCAAAAAATTGAATCGAATGTAGACAAAATATTCATACATTAAGTCAAATATTCATAAAAATCACAAACTTAAAATGTTCAAACTATGGAATAATGTTTAAAATAAAAGTGTCAAATTAATAACAACTCGTGACGTATTCTCATCTTCTAAAGGCCAAAAATGCAAGTAATGCATCAGTGGAGAAATCGTAGAAACAGAATAACAAACAAATACGAAGGCAAGCACAGATAATAAATACATGGAGAAATTGCAGGAACAGAATAACAGAGATATAGTATAGTAATAAGCAACAAAAGCAAACACAAACCTGGAGCAATCGCCAGAAAAATCATAACAGGGCCCTGAAGATGCAAAAAATAAGTCGGTGCAAAAATTGTTTTAGAATACAAGAAAACCTATTATGATATATTAGGGAAACATATTTTTCTGTTTCCATAAATCGGTTATGGTTTTTTTATTTTTGAAAATAGCATAATGCAACAATAACGAACCAAACGTGTTTTAAGAGGAAGTTTCATTTTTTATAAGAGCCACAACAAGAAACGAGGAAAACAAACGAAAACAAACACCCCCAAGTGTAAAATGCTTAGAAATAAATTAATTAAGTATATAATGCTTATTAATGAATCTGAATAACTAACTTATTATATTTTATTATTTTTATTTTATAAAATGGGAAGATATCAATACTCAACTAAATAATTTTTTGTTAATGTAAAAATAAAAATAAAAAGTGAAAGTGAAAAATACACAAGCTTAATTTCTAATGAAATTTGGAAAAAATGGTCGTAGTGTTCACATTTTACTCTCGTCTCTCGAGTTTGATGTCCACATTTATTTGGAGTAGAAAACGGAAGATATTGAGGATTGGGAGAGTCACACTAGAGGAAGAGTCGTTAAACAAAATGTGACTTTCAGGCTAATTCTTAAGTCGATAAGGTGTAATTGCACTTTGTTGTGTTTGTACTTAGTTACCGCCAACAGTCCCTTTTCATCGTCATTTCTCCAACCCCTTCAAAACTTAACGTTTCGAGTTAGTATTGAATTGGGTTCCAGTGCGGCGCTATATTGGCATTAATCAATACAAGGTACTATTTCAAGTAATTTTTAAATTTATAAAATAGTCCTAAATTTTTTTAAAATTACAAAATAATGTCATATTATGTAGTTGTACTGTATACTTTTAACCTTGTATCCAAAAATCATAATAATAAATAATAATTACAATTAATATGAAATAATAATAATTTTCAGATATTTCACATATAAATAATAACCATAATTTATATGAAAAAAGATAATCATCATCGTACAAATATAAAATTAAGAACAACACAAAGTATTTAAAATATTACAATTTCAATTTTCATTATATAATAAATAATAATTACATCAAAACATCCAATAAAAATAACAATAAATATCCTTAACTCTCAAATTATTATAATTTAGAACAAGAGTTCGTGATAAGAAAACAATCAAGTAAAATTAAAACATGAAATAAAAACATATATTATTTAATTTACTATCAATTAAATATATTATATATTTAATTAATTAAGATTAATTATTATTAAAATTATAAATATCTTAATTTAATTCAATTTATAAAATTAATTTAATAATTATTAATAAATATAATTAAATTTAAAATATTTTAAAATATACAAATTTCAAATAAAATTTGATTTTATAATTGAAAATATATAAAATAAATATTAGTTTATAAATAATAATTTTTAAATTATTTATTTTAAAAATTAAATATTTTTATTAATATTTTATTAATAAATATTACATAAAATATTAAAATAAAAAATTTATTTTTAAATTTTATTTAATGTATAATTATTATAAGTAATAAAATATTTATTTTATTTTAAAAATAAAAAATTTAAAAATTACAATTAAAGTTTAACTAAATAATAAATTAAAAAATATTTGAAAAAAAAGGGGTGGGGGCAAGGGAGAAGGGGTGGCGGGAAGGGGTAAAAATTTAAAAAAAATTTGAAAATTTTGCAACTTAGTCCCTATATTTTTCAAACTTTTCGGTACTAGTCGATATATGGCCGGTATTTATAATGCCAGCCGGTACTGGCTGGTACCGACTAGTATTTAAACCCGATACTAAAATCAATATTTCGTACCATTTTTCGACTGGTACTACGGTACGGATTCCATCTCTCTGCTAGGAACTACCAATTGAGAGAAAGGGTTTTAATTCGAAATTAATGAAATATAAACAATTATGCAATTATCAAGTTACTAGGTTTAAACAGTCCTAGAGTGAATTTCTCTCTCTCGAGCTATAATCTTTAAACCCTAATTAATAATCCCTAGTTTAAATTATGGAATTGTGATGTCTCGATTCACAATTGACCCAAAACCTAAATTAGTTCTAAAGTTGTCTATTAACCTACAGGGAACCTATACTCGATCTCTCGTTACACAATTATACCGATTTGATTCACTTCTTATCTATCAATTTACCTAACTCTCGTTAGCCTAAATTGATGATATTCACTCTGCTCGCCCTCTCAGTTTGTTGTTGAATTATTACCAACAGATATTGAATCACAAAATAACTCAATTAAAACACAACGAATCAAATTTCATAAATCTTAAGAATCAAAAGACTCGAAGGTGAGTTTAGACAAGAATCAACATTCAATAACACTATTCTCAATAAATATCCCAATTTCATACATCAATAAAATTGAAATAAAAATCGAAAATACTGTTGGAACAGACTCATGGAGGTAACAATTGTGGGAAACTACCTATTCTGGGAAGTACTTCACGTCAAGCTTCATCTCCGTATCTCTTTTCCTTTGTCTCCTTCCTCAAATAACTCAATAGCTCTCTAGGGTTTCGAAATTGTTGAAGTGAAAGCTTTGTCAAAAGGCTGCTTTATATGTCTTGTAATGTTCCTTTTATATCTTGGAAGCCCTAAGTTTAATCCGAGGTCAAAACGGTCTGAAAAATCACGCAAAACTCTAGTTTCTGTATCAGCTAGGCCATGATTATGGCTAGTGCCTAAACCTTGGCACGTAGCTCTCTGTCATGATCGTGGCCCAATGTGAACGATCATGGCCAGGGTCCTTTTAGCTTGCCTCTTTCTGTCACGATTATAGCCTATTGTGCCATGATCATGAGTCGTGTTTTTGGCCCGAAACTCTTCAAAACTTCTCTGTATACCTTAAAATACTAACAAACCCATCAAGGTACCTAAAAAATATAACATTTAAGCTCAAATACTCATACTAACCTATAAAAACAATTAAGCACATAAACTAACACAATTAAAACCTAAATGCACACTAAACACTCAAATTAACATTAAATACTTAACAAATTAAACCTTTAAACACAATGCAATTCAAAACTATCAAACATCCCCACACTTAAACGTTTGCTTGTCCTCAAGCAAACAAAACAACAAACACACAACACACAATGCAATAATGAGGCAATGGCTTTAACTTCATGAAATAATTTAATCTTAAACACAATCCTACAAGTTATATCTAATCATTAACAAGCAAAAACTATATCTACGAGCTTTGAACTAAATATACAATTTAATCGAGATCTAGGTGTTAATTTATTTACCCTTTTCAATTGTACACACACATTAATAATTCTTTGGTCCTTCAGACTCTGTAATTGTTCCTAAGTATATTTTCATAAAAAGTCAAGCTTACTATAAGTTCGGTAGGTTTTTATTAAGCAAATACATTTTTTTAATGAACATAGACTTAGTCTTTTTACGCGGAGGCAAACATTGGTAACGTCGATCCGATTACTTAATTAAGTCATGTTTTTATTAAATAGCTTGGTTAAAATGTCATTATAGCCTTTTGAAGCGAAGGCACACATTTGTGATGCGTATCGATCCGGTTACTAAGCTATATCACATTTTCAGCTGGCTACTAGCTCTATTCATAACCCAGAGGCTAGCAAAATAGTGAATTATTTAATAAAAATACACAGATTATATATATATATATATATTTATTATTATTATTTATTTTTTTGCCTACCTTATTGTTTAAGCTACTTGTCTCTATAAAAAATACTAGTTAAGCTACTTAAGTTGAAAGACCTCAAATTATGAATGAATATGATAACCTATAGGGTGCTAAATTTACACTAAATCTTAATTAAGCTGTATATGTATCCAAAGTCTCCTAATTCACTAATTTTACGAGTTAATGATTATTTACAACCTACTAGACTATCTTCAAAATTAAATAAATTTCACTTCATCTAAGCCATTGACACATTCAAACAGTTTAGAAGATGCAACTTAATAACTATCATACAATATGCAAAATCACATTCAAAAGAAAAAACACATAATCCCTCCCCACACTTGAACAACACATTGTCCTTAATGTGAAAAGAGTACACAAACGCACCCAAGAGAAATAAACACAATATACGAAAAACATAGGAAGAAAATACTATCAAAACTGAAAATAAAAGGGTTAAAACACGAAATCGTCATGTTGACTAAGGTGTTGATGATGATGGAGGGCGAGATCACTTGTGCTTAATGTTTATGATTACTGCCCTATCTTATACTTGCTTTAAAAAAGGAAAATTTAAAACATATCTAACTACGCACTAATTTAAACCTAACTACTAAACGTGCTAATTTATGGTTATTAGCTTGACCTTAATCCTTTAAAACTCAGCCAGGATCAATTATGAGCGAATTGCTTCCACCCTTCTCGTTCAACATCAGTTTTGTAGCATGTGAGTAAGCTACAAATTGCAAAATAGTTAGAAAGACAATATTAATAAAGTTGAGAAAACCAATTAAGCTCAGTAATATCCTTTTTTCTAACAAATTGTCAATGAAATAGGAATAACAAAACTCCCTAAATCTTCCACTAATCCAACATTTTGTCCTGTATGAAGGTGAATTGCTCTCTTTCTTCCTTAATCACCTTCTTCTTCTCTACTTCTTCCGCCTCATGAATAGAGACTTTCATAGCTTCTTCAAACTCGATGGTTGTCATCATTTGTTCTTCGTCCTCTTGTTCTTCAGAAGATTTGAACACGCCAATTATCCTGAATGAGCTACTAACCTTTGGATTCTTAAATACATCATTCATGTTGAATGTCTCTTCATCATCATCAATCCAAAGGGTAAGGTTCTTTGCATGGACATCTATCCTAGATTTTTCAATGTTCAAATATGGTGTACTAAGATTTGGTTGATAGTATGAGGGGTTTCCATCCTTTCCTTCATCCTTTTTCTTGAGTTCTTGGTCTTTTATAAGGTCGGGATTAACTTGATTTCTTGCTAGTTCTTCTAGCTCTACCCATTCCTAAGTGCGATAGCTTGACATAGCTATATTGAATTTATTTTCATGCTGCGCAGACAGTTTTGCATACTTTGCATACAAAATTTCCTAAAAAGATGGCCTATTCGAACATCTAGATTGTGAATAGAAGATGCATGATCTTCTATTACTTATTCAAACTTCTTTTTCAATCTCTTCTAGTTCTTTTCCATATCCGTGAGCTTATCCATGATTTTGTCCAGCTTGGAATTCCATGAACTGGATTCATCATATTGAAATTCAATTAGGTCTTGATGTCCTAAATGATTCCCTAAATTGTTGGACCAATAGAATTCAGGGTGGTTTTGCCACCCCAAAGTGTATGGGTTCATATAAGGATGTGTTGGAGTTATGTAAATTTAGTGCCCTACAAAGCAAGTGTATTTACTTATAACTTAATTTTCTTCAGTTAGTTTTTGTAACAAAAATATTTATTATTGATAAAACAAAAGAGTTTGGTTTTATATGTATGAGCATAATAAAACTAGTCATAAGGTACTTAGATTCTTTTGTAAGTAATATACATATACATAGAGATGTATGGGAAACGTGTATATTATTAAAATCTAAAATAATTGATTCATAGTTGAATAATCAAGTTGGTCGCTTGGTTATAGTTTAGACCGTAGTGTTGCGATTTATCTCCATATAAGTAAAAGAGTTTACTTCAAGGGAATGATGAGTTTCATATCATGATAGTAG
>JANZXP010000071.1:92220-103845 GCA_027576715.1 Erythroxylum flavicans
CAGTGTCATTAATAAACAAAGTTCATATTTTGGAATGGGGCATATTGTCACCGCTATAGCTCGTTTTTATAATCACAATTTGGAAGAGGTACGTACAACACCCTATGATATTTTTAACATATCATATTTAAGGCATCTCGAGATTATAGAGGTCCATTCCATGGAACTCCATAATCCCTAAATGTGTACCGCATTTAAGCATAGGAGATAAATCAATACAGCTGCATCCCAACCATCTACATCCCTAGCAGCTCAGGAACCAGAGGACGCAGTAGTAAAGGAGAAACCAAGTGCACCAACGGGGGTCGATCGACTTCACCAACTATTAGACCAGGTCGCCGTTGGTCAACAACAAATGATGTCCCAAATAAATGAACTTGGCACTCAAATACGGCAGGTTCACAAGGAGCAGCGCAATTTGAAAAAACAGTTCCTCAACTTCTGTCGAAGGAACAACTTTGAAGCTCCCTCGCCAACACCGTCGCTACCACCATTGGAATAAGCTTTTCTTTTTCCTTAACCTTTTAGATTTTTGTTTGTTATTTCATGAGTGTGAATGCATTTTCCTTCATATGTATTTGATTTCATATTAGTTGTTAGCATGTTGTATCTTTTGTTTAGATTCAATTTCCTTAATTGTGTTTTGACTTCAGGATCTTCTGTTTGTCCTCATACCAGTCGTTATTTAATTTCTTTTGTTTGGTTTATGTTCATTTTCTTTTTTATGGTTTGATGTCATTTCCCTTTATTTGGTTCTTACTTTGTCACATTGAGGACAATGTGAAATTTTAAGTGTGGGGAGGTGACATTAACTTGCTCAATTGCATTGTTTGCATTTTTATTAAATCGGATGCATATTTTGGCATATTGTATGTATTTGTGTTGGCAAAAGAACCACATTTAAATCGCTCTGATAAATATTGCCATGAAAATTCTTCCTTGTAGTTAGAATTATATTGAATGCATGCTTGAACTCAAATTAGGCCCTTTAAGTAGAAAGTAAACCATATAGAGTGATGAAACATAGTTAGTTGCATAAGCTTAGTCATTAATTGTCATATGAACAATGAGGTAGTGTAGAGATGCATAATGAGTTTTCAATTAAGCCAAAGTGAGGATTGAGTCATATGACTCCATTTATAGTCATTTCATTTCTTTGTCGAGTGTTACTTCCTTAGGTTACTATCTTCAAAACTTACTTTGAATCGGTTTGAGTCTACTGGATGCATGCTTAATAGAGATGATCTAGGCCCTTTTTGTGTTAACCCTTGGCTTAAACGACTAACCCATTATTATCCCTTGCTACCCCCATTGAGCCTCAACCTTTTGTTTCTTAAAAATACTCGAAATTTTAAAAAAACCTTAAACCCTATTATCCAATCCTTTCATAAGCTTAGTAGAGTATTAAGTAAAATATTAGCTGAGATTATGTGAAATTTTTACCGAGACAAATTGAGTATATTTCTGCGTGTGAACTACAGTATATATGGTGCTAGTTTTGATCCATAATTCTTCCATGTATGAAGACAAAGAAAGAAAAAAAGAAGAAAAAGGAAGAACAAGTGCATAGCATTAATAAGTGCCGAATATCAGTTATATTTGTATGTCTTGTAGTTATGTTCAGTTATCCCATTTTTATCTGCTTTGTACTTTACTTATGCTTGGGCTTAACCCTTTTCCATTTCCTTTTTCCCACCTTAACCCTTACTACATTACAACCCTAAACAAGTCCTTTGGATCTAATTATGCATGCAATCATTGTGGAGGAGAATTAATGTATTAGCAAGCCTATGGTAGTGTAGTTTCCTATAGGAAGTTTGAGCGAAACACTAACCATTAAACACTTGAGTGAAATGAGTGAAAACCGTGAGGAAGATTCATTTGTGCATCTTTACTTATCTTTGAGTGATTATGCCAATTGTGAGTTTGCTTGTGTACACCAATGCAAAAAGTAGTCATGATATGTGCATTAAATTGATATTTGAGTTGGCTTGAATTTAAGGGATTGTATGCTTTGATCCTTGTAAAAATGAAGTAGTAGAATTGATTGGTTTTATTTATTTTGCTTGAGGAAAAACAAAGATTCAAGTGTGGGGGTATTGATAGGTGTGCATTAGGATATGTTTTTATAGGTAATTGGCATATGTTTTCTTGCATAATTGTTGTTTATTGTTCTAGTTTAGGACTCATTTTGTATATTTTCATTAAATTTGATTTTCATTTTTGTTCGTGTATGTTTAATGCTAATTGAGGGTAAGAATTGACTATTTTTATGTAGGATAAAAGAGGGAGCAACTTAGAGGTTGAACAAAAGATCAAAGAAGAGAAGACAAGGAGAGTGAATATGTGTCAAATTATTATGGACATGGGAATCCTAGAAGAAATGAGAAGTGCATCCGTGTGTAATTCCCACGCTGGTGGGAATTGTAATCCGAAGCAATATGCAAGAATTCATTAAACCTAGAGTTTTTGGACTAAAAAAACATCATTAATCCTCCTTCTTCAAGGGAGACAACACCCACTTGTAGAACACCATCCTTGAGTGAATAACTTATGTTTGGACCATTGAAGAAGGATTGAAGATAAGGATCATCATTAAGATTGGGCAAAATAACACATCAATACCGAAATTCCAGATTTTGGGAAAGAAGAGAAGGAGTCTTTCTATTTAATTTTCTATCATTTTAACCTTTTCTATTCTTTGTAAAAATGGTTTATTTAATTGTTGATGATGTTATGGACACCATGTTAGATTGATTTTATTTTAGGAATTGCTTTTGAATTATTTTGTCAAAACTCCTATTTTATTGAATTGAATACAATTGTCTTTGTTAATCATTGTTCTTAATTGCCATCTTACAACAAATCGAGAGAGTGAGGGAGATGAAATTCATGTAGGATTGTACAATCAGAGTTGGCGACCTATAGACTAGCAATCATCATGTTAATTGAATAGTTAAAAGAGAGATCTTGATCAGTCAATTGATCATCCATAGGATAGTTTAATAACTAGTTGAATCGGTAGAGTCATTACGTAGGTTGAGAGATCATTCAATCGATTCTCATTAATTCGATTAAGGACAAATAGTTACACCTTGAGAGAGGGTAATTAGTACATTTGGAAATCTAAGGTGAGACACAATTCAATCAATAAAATAGGAGACAAAATAAGGAAAAAGTAATCTCTAGCATTTAGATTCTTGAATTCAGATTTTCTGCAATTGCGATATTGTTCATTGTTTATATGAGTCTTTTAATTTTAATTTAATTTTCCAAATTATTTATATTTAACAATTTCATTTCTTAAACAATGTTGTGTCTAAATTAAGCGGTGTCTAGGCATCAATCCTTGTGGGATTGATATCCGCTCTTTTTAACATAAAAGTCACGACCCATTCACTTGTGATTTTTGAGCCTAAAACAAGTAGATAGGTTTTACCTTCAACAGGCGTTATGTTTCCTCGAAGTCTTAGGCAAACCCATAATAAAATCTATAGTGATCCTCTCCCATTTCTACTCTGGAGTAGGCAATAACTGTAACTTCCCAATTGGAGCCTAATGCTCTGCCTTAATCTATTGGCATGTTAAACACTTGGCCACATATTTAGTCATTTGCTTCTTCATTTCTGGCTATCAGAAATGTTGTTTCTGTGTATTATACATCCTGGTGCAGAGCATAAATTGCTACATGTGCTTCCTCCAGAATCTCTTTCCTTAAATCATCTACATTTAGTACACATAATCTCTGTTTCAACCACAATGTATCATTTCTCAATTCAAGCTCAGAATTCATATTCATATTCAATTTATCAATTAACTTCACTAATTCTAGATCTTTACTTTGAACTTTTCTGATCCTTTCATACGTCTAAGCTTCAATGTAGCTATCAATGTTTCATTCTGTCCCAATTTTAACTCAAGATTCAATGCTCTCAATTGCACTAAGTTAGGTAACCTCGATAACTGTACTTAAGCCACATTGCCATTGAATTTTTGGCTTAATATATCAACTATGACATTAGCTTTACTATGATGATACTCTATTGTGCAATCATAATCCTTCAGTAATTCTATCCATCTCCATTGTCTCATATTCAACTCTTTCTGCCTCAATAGATATCTCAAACTCTTATGATTAATGAATACTTGAAAAGTTTCACCATACATTATGTCTACAAATCTTCAAAGAAAATACTACTATAGCAAGCTCTAAATCATGTACCGGATAATTAAACTCATGAGACCTCAACTATCTCGATGTATGTGCTATCAGTCTACCATGTTGTGTTAGTCCTAATCCCTGGTGTGAAGCATCACTATACAATATATAACCTCCAGATCCAGATAGAACAGCTAACACCAGTGTTGTAGTTAATCGATGCTTTAGCTCTTCAAAACTTCTCTAACATTCATCAGTCCATTTGAATGGTATATTCTTTCTCAAAAGTTTTATAAAGCGGCTAAAATCAATGAAAACTCCTCGACAAACCTCCGGTAATTTCCAGCTAATCTAAGAAAACTATTTTCAGTGACATTTCTAGGAGCTTCCCACTTCATCATTGCCTCAACTTTCTTTGGGTCTACTTGTATGCCTTGTCTAGACATAATATGACTCAAAAATACTACTTGATGAAGCCAAAATTCACACTTACTGAACTTGGCATACAACTGTTTCTCTCCCATTATCTGTAGGACTAACCTTAAATGCTCTAAATGTTCCTCTCTACATTTGAATACACCAAAATATCATCAATGAACACAATCACAAAGTGATCTAAATAAGGTTGAAATACCTTATTCCTCAATGCCATAAAAGTTGCTGGGGTAATAGTTAACCCAAAAAGCATGACCATAAACTTAAAGTGCCCATATCTTGTTTTAAATTCACTCTTCAGTACGTCAGACTCTGCTATCTTCAATTGATAATACTATGATCTCAAGACTAGCTTTGTAAACACTTAAGCTCCCTGTAACTGATCAAGTAAGTCGTCTATCCTTGGCCAAGGATACTTATTCTTTACTGTCAATTGATTCAACTGCCTGTAATCAATACACAAACTTATAGTCTCATCCTTCTTCTTTACAAACAAAACTAGGGCTCTCTAAAGTGATACACTTAGTCTGATAAAACCCTCGTCTAATAACTCCTATAATTGGGTCTTAAGTTCCACAGGTGCCATCCTATATGGAGGAATTGATATAGGAGTAGTACCTGGAACAAGGTTAATAGAAAACTATGTTTCCCTTTATGGGGGTAAACCCATTCATTCCGTAGGAAACGCATCCAGAAAATCCCTAACAATAGGAATATCCTGAATGGTCTGTTCATTCTGGGTACCAACTAAATAGGCTAGATAAGCGTCACATCCACCTCAGATCAGTCTCAAAGCACTCATGAATGATATTAATCTAGCTGGACTGCTTAATTAACTACTTGAAACATTACTCTTGGCTAATTAGGGGATTAAAGAATAACTTCCTTAGTATAACAGTTCATCATAACCCTATGTACGGTGGGCCAATCCATACCTAAGATAAGGTCTATTTCTTTCAACTGCAATATTATCAAATCAGCTTTCAACTCTGCCTGATCAATCTGAATGCTACACCTTTTACACACCTCCCCAATCACTGTAGTACTCACCTCTAAATCACAATTCAACATTTCTCTCTCACAATGCAGTTTAAATGCCAGATGTGGTGTGATGAATAAATGTATAGATCCTGGATCTACTAACGCAAATGCTTTAAAAATAAAGACATTCAACACACCTATTATAACATCTGGGGAGTTCTGTGCCTCCTGTTTAGTGATGGCATAGATCCTGGCCTGAGACTATAGCTGGTTACTCCACACCTTAGTCCTGACACTATGACCAGTTGTTTGTGTTCTGCCTCTACCTCTGCCTCTTTGTCCTGCTCCACTAGCTCTGCTCTATTGGATAATCTTCTTAGTCACTGATCCTCCTCTCATTCCAGACTGTGGTCCCAAAGTCTTGGGACAATCTCTAATTTGATGCTCAAAAGAGCGACAATGGAAACAAGCTCCCGATAACTTCCAACATTCCCCGCCATGTTTCTTGCCATAGTGCTCACAACTAGGCATTTGTTGTGACTGACCTCCTAATACCTATCCTCTACCTCTGCCAGCCTGAACAAAACTACCTTTTGGTCTAAACCCCAACTGTCTCGACCTAGTCTGGGATTGAAATGATCTATTCTAGCATTTATTGAACCTTCTGCCAGATTCAGCTTGAAATTCACCATGTCTCTTCACTCTAGACTCCTGTCTATACTCTCCTTAGCTATCTTTCAACAACTGTTTTATTCTGATCAAGGCCGCTCTCAACTCAGTGAAACTGGTCAGATTTGTTATAACTAACATTGTCCTAATCTCCATATTTAACCCATCTTTAAATCTCCTACACTTGTCCTCCTAAGTTGGAATTAATGCATTTGCATATCCTATTAATTCATTAAATCTTATCCTGTATTCTTCTATTGTGAGACTGCCTTATTTCAAATCCAAAAACTCTTTCATCTTCCTATCCAAGTAGATCATTGACATGTAATTCTCTCTAATCATCTTCAAAAAATCTTCCCACATTAAACTACAAGTCCTAGTGGCACTGTCTGGAATAGTCTCCACCACTGATATGTTGGACCTTGCAGTAGTGAGACTGCGTAGTTAAACTTCTCGTCAGACTTGCAGTCCATTTAATTGAATATTCTTTCAGTCCTCTTAACCATCCTTTTGCCTCAGTAGGGTCTGAGCTTTCATAAAAGTCCACAACTCCCTACTTTCTAAGCTTATCATACCTCATCTCTCTCTTCTCAGAAATTCTTAGAGGCATTTGGCCAAACTCAAGTATTGGAGACTCTCTATTGGCTTCTACAGACTCTAGGTTAGTTGACTTTGCAACTTGATCTCCTATGGCAGATAACCGATGACAAAAATAATTGTGATCACTATACGAGTCTCTCACTATATATCATGTCCAAATACTCTTACATGTCCTTACGGATGTCAAATTATGCCTTGATACCAAAAATGTAACACTCCACTACCATAGAGCATATATATGAACATCCAGAGGATACTTAAGAACATACCCTATGACAATGGTATGTTAGAGCAATCATATACACTTATTATAACATCATACATTTTACAAAGTTTGAAAAGGTCAAATTTTCCCATTTCATTTACTAACATAATTTATACTGTAGCAGTACATTCATTTAAACAAATATTTACATCATCAAAACTATTTGAGTTTACTACTCATTTTCCAAAAGATTTACATGAAATGAGAAACTACATAAACACAATCTACAATTCCTCATATGTCAGCTAATTAAACCTTTAAGCCATTTCTTAATTCCAAAATGTTCTTCTAAAGTGTCCTAGGAACTACGTCTCCTCTCTCGTACCTAAAAATTCAATGTTGAAATTTTGATGAGTTTTGTGAACTCAGTGAGTGAATCATTCTCGAGTGCTCACTCATTCAAAACATCAAACCTTTCAAATATAATCCAAATGCATAATATTTCTCATCTCAACAATTCATCATGAATTTAACACATTACATATAAACTTTTCAAAATAATTTATTCATCTATCCCAGTTAATCATATTATCAAATGTACATAAATATGGAAAATCACAATATCATCTCAATTCAAAAATGTTTTCACAATCATATATTTGCAAATATAAATGCATATAAGACTCCACTTTTGTTTTTATTTTGTTGTGACTGAGCGCCTATTTATTGTCTCATAGCCCTTGTAGATATCGGGCTCATTTAACAATTTATCCTGTACCCATTGTGGATACTGGGCTCATTAATCACTGAGCTTGTGGCTCTTTATGCACATATCTGAGCTTTAAGATCTTTCAAACTAGCCATTCCAATCACAAAACTTTTATCTGATCATACATATCAGTATGATGCATCAAATCACAAAAATGCCATCAATAACATTTATTCATGATGCACGATTTTATTCATATGTTCATCACACCTTAGTCTGGCATTCAACATTTTTGTTGGGTATATAGATATCTTTCATATTCATATGCAATCAGAACGCTCCCAATACATTCCCAAATATCAAACTCCTTAGACCACTAAAGTCTAAAATTATCACAATCAGATCATTAACATTTTAATAACTGAAAGATAAATAGAAATAAGTCAACCCTAGTGAGAACATATAGGTGGACTCATAGTACGCTCTAGATAGTTATTGCCTTGACGTCCCAAAAATGTCTAGATGTTGGTGTTCTATTTGTACTTCGAAACCATGCAAAAATACACACATATACGCATTAATAAATTTCTCAATCATATAAGTATTCAACCATACATATATTTATACGTGTTTTGTGTAATGCATGCTCAATGACGTTCTCGGGTATGTGTCCTTATTCTCATTTCTTAACTAATCATATATCAAAAGAACATCTTCAGTCCTTTAACATTCCTTCATTCCAAACTTAAATACTTTGTAATCAAACAATCTCTTCCTTAAGTTCTAACACCATTTAATAACTTCAACTTATCAAACATTCAACCAACTTATTCAACATCAAATTACATTCATTTGTTTTTAGCCTCAATCAAGTCCATATATACAATAACAAAGTACCTTAGCATTAGTTGTTTCAAACATCACTTAAAAGACATCATTTCACTCTTTATGCTAGCCCATGACTGTGGTGAACCATCCCACAATCGTGACAGAAGCTTGTGCACCAGGCCACTGTTGGATCGAAAACTTAAGCATGCAAGATTTGGCTAAAATGCTAGATTTCAAAACTTTTTTTAGAAATCAAATTTCATAAAAAGCAACATAACCAAATTAACATGCCAAGCCATACATGATATGGTATAAGGATAATATTTAACATAAGAACAAGATGGTAGAATTATATCGACTGCTTTGCTACAGCTTTAACTCCTTACTGTGCTATCCTATCCTAGGTAATGTATCCTTTCCTAGGTGATGTATCCTCTTCTCGTTACTGTATCCTTGGCTTCTGATCTACCACTTGTTCTCCTTAGATAACTTGGTTAACAAGATCCTTTGGTTAGGAAAGGAGAAGAAAACTTGAAGAGATTTTGCCTTAGAAAAAGAAGCCAAAGATGAGACACCTCTCATGCAAATTTCGGCTATCTCATGTAAGATAGGAGAGAGAGAGATAAAAATTCAACAACCCCTTGTATTCTTTCTCTCAATTTCGGTTAAGCCTCAAAGAAAGAAGTGAAGTGCATCTAATGCATCACATCCTTCCTTAATCAATCATAAAGAAGCCAATAAATGAGACTCTTCTCATTTGCTTTAAGATGGCTATATGAAAATATCAATTACCTAAAATGATACATCTCATTTTTGGTTTTGTGATGAAAGAAGGAAAAGGGTCCATCAAATTCATCTCTTTCTTCTTTAATCCAATAAATGCTAAATGGTTACATGCTATTATTAAAAGACAACCATTAAACCATTTAATGATAAGGTTATAACTCCATTTGATGATGATAAAGCATGTTAAAAACTATCTTAAATGTAGCAAACCAATGCAAAATGTGCAACTGCACATTTAGCCCATTAAAACCGAAAATTCACCTCCTTTTATCTTTAATAACTTTGATTTAATTTAATTAATCTAATTAATTAAAAAAACTAAAGTCTAGCCCATTTCTTAATGTTCATTTAGGCTTCTAATTAAAGTAAGCCCAACATTCAATCATAGGCTTTAAAATCTCTATTTGTATTTCTTGCTTTGCTTGATAACCTTTTTAGAAGCCAAATGAGGAATCTAATTGGACTTATATAATTTAAGCTCCAATAAGCCCGGAATTAATTTAATCTCATTAGAATTAATTCCAGCTTATTACCTAAATGTCATTCCACTAAAGACAAATAGTTAAACTCTTGAATTATTAAATATTATGAGAACACATGTTTCAAATAAGATGTCCAATTGCAAACTCCAATATAAACCATATTATAGCCATCCGCACAATAAAGGGTAAAATTACCGTTTTGTCCTTATGTTGATTTTTCTTTCTAGATCTCCCATTTTACTCTATATGGCGATTAACACACAAAATCTCATCTTGGTGCTAAGACTTGAAAGGTAGCTAGTCCATCAAACTACTAGCGCCAGTTTAAGAACTAATCTCCATAAAACATCTAAAAGTGATGACATCACTATAAACTCTTTATTTGAGTGAATGTTCCCTGATACATGTTTCAATTAATAGTTCCAACATGCAGGCACTGGATTGATACTCTGTAAAAATCCATTCCGATTATATAAAGAATTATAATGAATCACATATGAGTTCACCATTTATCAAGATTGTGGTCCATAATAAACGAATGCTTAGGTTGTATGTTTTAAGATTAAAGTAACGACCTACCTTATTCTTTAAAACAACGTGATTTCATATTCATTTAATAGTTCCATTATCGATAGTAAACTACTATCATGATATGAAACTTATCATTCCCTTGAAGTAAACTCTTTTATTTATATGGAGATAAATCGCAACATTACAGTCTAAACCGTAATCAAGCGACCAACTTGATTATTCAACTGTGAATCAATTATTTTAGATTCTAATAATATACATATTTCCCATACATCTCTATGTATATGTATATTACTTACAAAAGAATCTTGGTACCTTATAACTAGATATATAATGCTCATTCAAACCCAACTCTTTTACTTTATTAATAATAAATATTTTCATTATAAAACTGTAAATGAAGAAGATTAAGGTACATGTAAATACACTTGTGATAGGTTGCCAAACTACCAAAAATAAAAAAATTTATTTCCAATTCTCCAAAAACTAGTTAGCTAGTGGCAAATCAGGTTGAATCCGTAGGGAGTTAATACAGAGTTACTCAAATGCTCATAAAATAACAGTTTAAAGAATTGATATTGCAGGAAATGTAAATAAAAATAAAAGCAATGCAGAAAAATTAAAGGGAGCTACAGTGACAGATACGACATGAGCATGTCGTATTGGCACAAAATAGGTCTTGACAGCAAATAACAAAATAAAACGAGATTAAAACACAATGGGTGAAAACCTAGCCAAGATACTCTTCAATTTAGCCTAAAAATTTGATCATATGCATCGTAAGATAAATTAGACAATTTAGATAGACAAAGTTATAGCCAAAGGTGACGCACTCATTAACAAATCTTTTCTTACTTTGTCGATAACTCCGGGAAGCACCCTGGAAAGTTACTTCCCTAATGTAAAGACAACCCCCGAGAAACGTACTAACAAGATCAATCTCTAGTTGCATTAAGAATGAAAAAGACCCTTGTCCTAACCAATAAATTCGAAAACGTCATAATCTATTAAGTCAGATTATTTAATTCCATCAATTTTACCACCAATATACATCATTCGCAAGATAAAACCAATTCGCTACTTTGATAAAATAATATCCACGACAATACTATCCTATTCACCAATTTATCACTTAATTAATCACATAACTCGTGACATTGCACAATAAACTAAGCAATAATAAATCTGGTTCAAGCACAGAAATTAAATAAATATCTGAATTGCATAAATAAATAAAAAC
>JANZXP010000072.1:14805-32739 GCA_027576715.1 Erythroxylum flavicans
TTCCTGCAAGCTTCCCCAAAATCTCGAAGTGAATCGAGGATCCCTATCCGAAACTATAGAATCCGGGATTCCATGCAGTCTCACAACCTCATCAATGTACTTCTTTGCTAGCACATGCAAAGAATCGGTCTGCTTAATCGCCAGAAAGTGGGCTGACTTCGTCAACCTATCCACAACAACCCATATGGCATCACACTTCCTACTGGTCTTAGGTAACCCCATCAGAAAGTCCATAGTCACCTTCTGCCACTTCCACTCAGGAATGGATAATGGCCTCAACTTGCCTGAAGGTGCCTGGTGTTCAGCCTTGACTTGCTGACACACTAGACACTTACTTGCATAATCGGCCACATCTCTCTTCATGCCTTTCCACCAGAAATGCTCCTTTAAATCTCTGTACATCCTGGTGCTACCTGGATGCATAGCATAAGGCGCATTGTGTGCCTCATCCAGAATCTCATCCTTCACCTCCTTGACATTTGGAATACAGAGTCTATTTCCAACTGTCAGGAGTCCATCCTCTCTCACTACCACTTCTGACTTCTTACCCTTCTGAACCTCTTCTCGCAGCTTAGGTTAGGCAACGAGAGTTGGCGACTTAATAAGTCATATAAATATTAGATTGATAATCATACAAAGAGAGATTTTATACGAAAACTCAATTATTCAATAGATCACTTAAGAACTAGTTGAAAATTTTAGGCAATTTTTGTGAATCAAGAGATTGTAAAATCTAGAATTTTGTAATCAATTAGGGTTAACTAGTTAGGTCTTGAGAGAGAGTAATCAAACCCTTCAAAAATGTAGGATCAACACCTAATTAAATTAATAGTGGTTAAGGGAGCAAAATAACGATAGAATGAATCCTAGGTTTCATCTTTGATTATCCTTGCATAATTGTGGTAGCTTAATTATTATTTGGTTATTTGTTTTATTTTATTTGGTTGCTTTATTTTTTTATTTATTTTCATTCAAATCATATTTTAATACCTTAAACAAAGTTAGGTTCACTTAGTTTTAGCTAGTTCCTCATGGAATGGACACCTTTAATACTATAAGTTTACAATTCGTATACATGTGGATATTGAGTGTTTTATTATAGGTAAAAACTTACTCAATAAGCTCTTTACAATTTTAGGGATGCAACTCAAAGCACCCCTTCCACATATTTAAGGGTGCTTATAATTACCAAAAACCAACATTTAGGGACTCTCATCCATTGTTCGATGCTATTCAAAGGAGATTTGGACATTGGTGCAAATAGAAGCCTCTCATATCCAAGTAGGCTACATCTCATTATCTCAATCCATAGCAATATGCATATTGTCAAGAACTTGGACTTCTTACCAATAAACCGTGTGACATTTGAGTGTTATTCCACTACAACAAGTCAACTTCACTAAAAATGCTAAGAATAAAGATATCACAATTAGAAAAAAAACTCAAGAAACTAAAGCAAAGCATGGAGAAAAGTCAAAAGCCTAAAGGAAAGATTGAAGAATGTTTGTAAAGGAAGCTTCTTCTTGAATGTTGGATGTAGAATGTATGATGTAAGATGATTACAAATGAAGCCCCTTAAGGCAATTTATAGCCTTCCACAAAATTCTAGACTCTTTAGGCTAACTCTCTTTATGTGGCCTTTGAAACATGCAGAACATGATACTATGTATTGGTCTTTAAATTTGCTACTACCTAGGAATCTAATAAAGGTAGTGAAAAAAATGATGAGGAACTTTCTATGCAATGGAGATGCACATAAGAAGCCTTATGCCAAGGTGAAATGGGCTAAGATGAGATTGTCTAAGGATGAAGGGGACATAGGAATCACACTAATTTAATAAATTAACAAATTTTTTTAAGCAAAAAGAATATAGGGATTTCTTACAAATAATGAGGCACTATCAATAAGATGGATACATTCCACTAACTTAAAAATAGTTGCTTCAAGGAAATCAAACCAAAATTGACATTTTATAAACCATGTCTCAAATCTTAAATCTAAGAGAAAGGCTATATTGGGAATGGAAATACAATAAACACTAAAAAAGCACTTGACTTTGGTATGACAATTCAAATGAATTAAGGCCTCGTTTTCTTTCACCTAAATTGACAAGTTTAAGATATATGTTTTAGTCTAAGGCTAAAATGGAAGAGTTGATTAGGGGAAGTGAGTGGCATTGTAGCTCTAGGGGTTTCTCTTTCATTGAAAATAACCTTCTAAACTAAATCCCAATCATAACAGAGAGGATAATATCTTATAGTAGAAACACTCATTTAGTGCATTTACAATCCACTTTTATGACTAGATTTTCATAATAGCCTCCCCCCAAAGTACCTTGGTGCAAAACTAGTTTAGTTTAAGCTTATCCCTCCCAAGGTATCATTTATACTTTTCTTTCCATTAGGAAAAGGTTAAGCAAAATGGACATAATTAAAGAGACTCAGAGTCATAATCTAACTTGCACACTTTGTAAATTAGAGTTTGAATCAATATACCATTTGTTCTTTAAACATATATACACCTTATCACTTTAAGAACAAATCCAAATTCAATGTAATCACCAATATCAGAAGCTTGAATGGAGGAACATAGTGAATTGGGCACTTTAATCTCATTAGCTGAGCAAAGGAAACCGTAACAACTTTAGGTAGCTTTTGGATGAAGTGCGTATGCAATTTGGAGGGAAAGGAATGTTGTAATTTTTAAGAACTCAAATATTCATTAATAGCTGATTAGTCAAAGCTTGCTCTCATAGAGAAGGGAAATCTTGATAACAAATGACGATCAATTTAATTGTACAGATGGTACGAGAATCAGATGAAACATAGGATGAATCAACTTGCCTTAAGATGGAACTTGAGGTTGTTGGAGGAAGTGTAAGGAGCTAAGGTGAAGTTAAAAAAAACTTTCGGAGATAGTTTGATCACAACTAAAGACCTGAGCCGATTTCCCACACTTGCTTGTCTATGTGTATGCTCTTTAAGGCTAGACTTTGACACGAGTGTCAATATCCTTTTCTGATATTAACATTGGTTAGATTTTATGTTTGGTTGGTTTTACCATTTATATTCTTTTTATTCCTTAAGAATAGACGTTTTCTCTTGCACTATCGTCCAAGTTTATTTGCTTGTTAACACATAGGCTTAAGATTAAGGATACTTTTGTTTGAGGCTTGAGAAAGAGAATAACTGCATCAATAGAATAACCGCATCAATATCTCACAACTTCTTAGGCTTTTGCTTACTTGCTTGTGTCTTAGTTTTTCTATTTAGCATCGTTGTTTTATTGTAGGAGAGCAACTCTCTTCTCCTAACAATTTATTGTCCTTCACTATTATTTCTATCAATTCAATTTTTAATTTTTCAAAAAAAACATTTTTAATTGCTTAAGCTAACACTTCATTTAGAAATTATTCAATATAATTTTAATTTTGGGAAAACATTTTATACTTTTATATATTTAGATAACTAAATACCTTTTAATAGTTACATTAGTTTACATATGATTGTTAAGATATTATTTAATGTAATAGTCCATGATAATACTTTACAATCACATGTTTAAAGATGATACTTGAAATATAAATAAGCACTTATTAATTGTGATCTTCCAATTCTTAAATGACTTTAATATGTCTTTCACTGTTTCAAATGCTCTAATCAAATATTTTATTTTTCTTATCTAAAAAATTTAGAATTTATGGTAAATTATTTTATTTTTCTTTATCTTACTTACAATTTTATTCTTCATTATTGATTTTTTTATATGTTAATGTCAAAATTAATAAAACAAGTTATTTGAATATGATAGAATTCAAATATCCTAAAGTAGTATTCGTAGATAACAATAAAAATTAGTCTTAATTTAAATTAGTTTATATTAAATATACCTGATAAAAATTTTGTTTTTTGTTTTAGAATAAGATAAGTTTAATTTTCTAAATATAATAACAAATTATATAAAAGATAAAAACTTCAATTAAATACTTTTCCAATATGATGCCAATTTGAATTTTAATGTATTCGAACCCCAAATCTAATGAATAGAGGAGGTGACAGAGTTGGAGTTGGCCTGAGGCAGAAAACATCATAAATTTAATTAAAATTTGAAGCATTTTTCTTAAAGTTGGATCCTTTATCTAATTTTATGGTATTCAATTATGTCTAATGCTCAAAATGATGTCTTTTTGATCATTAAATAGTCTTTAAACTCATGTCTAATAATTAAAATGCTGTCGTTTTGAACATAATTAGACACTATAAAATCAGACAGGGTATCGAAACTCTCTTGCTTCGTCCTTAAGAGCCTGTTTAGTTGGATGTTAATTAATGGAATGGAATTAAATGGAACGGAACGAAACAAATTATAATGGAATGAAATGTAATGTAGTAAAAAGTTGTTTGGGAGGGATAGAAGAGTTCATAATGTAATGTAGTAAAATGTTGTTTGGAAAATCGATGGAATGAAATATAATGTATAATAAATGACTATTATACCCCTGATATTAAAATAGTTGTTACAAGAAGTTTGGAGCTATGATTTTAAAACAGAAATCGTCTTCAATTAAAAAATCACGGTTATGACTTGTTCAAGTTATAACCTTGACAAATAATTTTTTATATATTTTCTAATTTAAAATAATAAAATTTTTATTATTTTATTATTAACTATATACAATTTATTATTAATTATATAAAAAAATTATTATGAATTATTTAATAAATGCGTAACCCATCTCTAACTCAATTATACCGTAGATTGTACACCAACTCTCAGTAAAAAGTAAAAACTGTGGCAACTAAAACGCTAAAACAATAGCTACGACCCAGCTTTGGGGTTTTTCCTAGAAAAAATTGGACATTATAAATGAGGTTATAGTTGGAGTTTACCTAGAGATTAAGAAATGAGAGTAGATGAGCAAATTGTCTAGAGAGTGAGGTACAATAGAAGAGATGATGGAAGAGCTGTGAGGAAGAGACGTTGGCAAGATAATGCTCAGTGTATGACGGCCGGTGACAGCAACACATGAAGGAGAGTAATCGGAGAGGAGAGTCAGAGACAAGGAGAGATGGAGAAATGAAAAACATAGGGTTAGAGTTAAAAGAAATAATTGGTATTAAAAAAATTATTGAGAGTATATTAAATAATATGTATTTATTAATTTAAATTCCATCATAAACCTCCCAAATCAAAGATTTTTTATTTTTACTATTTAAGTTAAAATGAAACATAATATAAAACCTTTTACTTCCATCCTATTTTATTTCATTTTATTATAAAACTATCATCTAAATAATATAAATGTGTTATATTTTATTCGTTAGATTAATAAGCTTTGCCCAAATCTTGCAAAGTGGAGGCTCGTCCGTCATTTCTGACAAAAGACTAATAAAAAATCCCAGCCCCTGTGTGGCGTCATCTATTCGTAGTTTGAAGCCACGTCACCAATCCGTGTCCTGTAAAGCCTTTTTTAGCTCAGGAGACTTGAAATGGCGGAGTCAGACAGACAGCCGTTATCGATCTTAGTCAAACCAAACAAACATCTTAGTCGCTCAATTCATTTTCCACCGTAGATTGGCGTTTTCTTTAAAATCTATTTGTACCCATGGCACTCATCCGAGACCGGGGGAAGTCCGATTTACCAATAAAACTTCATCTTAAATTACCTATATATACAAACAACTTTACTTTGTTTTATGTTCGAGACAAAATATCTTGTTATCGTTCAATCGAATTCCCAGGCTTTCTCGCTCTAAAATATGGCACCAAAGGGAGCAGAGAAGAAACCAGCTGAGAAGAAGCCGGCGGAGGAGAAGAAGACAGTAGCAGAGAAAGGTCCGGCAGAGAAGAAGCCAAAGGCCGGCAAGAAGTTGCCCAAGGAGGGTGGCGCAGCTGCAGTAGACAAGAAAAAAAAGAGAATGAAGAAGAGCACGGAGACCTACAAGATCTACATTTTTAAGGTGTTGAAGCAGGTCCACCCTGACATCGGCATCTCAAGCAAGGCTATGGGGATTATGAACTCATTTATCAACGATATATTTGAGAAGCTTGCACAGGAGTCTTCGAGGTTGGCAAGGTACAACAAGAAGCCGACTATTACATCAAGGGAAATCCAGACAGCTGTGAGGTTGGTGTTGCCTGGAGAGTTGGCTAAGCACGCCGTTTCTGAGGGTACTAAGGCGGTTACCAAGTTTACCAGCTCTTGAAATGTTGGGGTTGTGGTTATGGGCTAGGTTTTTCTTATGTTGAGTAGCGTTAATAGATGATGGTAATTTGAACTTTTTTATATAAAAAAAAATTGTTTCAAAAGGTTTGTAAGTGAATGATCATGATATGAAATATTCATCAAAAAATCCAATCGAATTGTGTTTTGATCTCTTAAGACAGCTTTTGGAGTTATGGAGAAATCATGTCTTGGAGCGTTTGGAAGTTGTACGGACTTTGTGAGCTAGCATATCTGTTGTTAATTAGCCATGAGGTTCTCAGGTCTTTTTTCTTTTCTTTTTTGCGGCCTAATTCGAGGAAGAAAATATGAAAAAGAAGAATAAGAGCTTCTGTTATGCATGGTCGTCCATGGCAGAAAACAAAATTTTAATAAATCTCGAATTTAATTAATTGTTTTTTCTACAATTGAAATTGTTTTATAATTTATTGAAAATAATTAACGGAAAAAAAAAGACCCGCCGTTAAAAGTAATAAAGGTATGGGGGTGAAATTTCCCCTAATAAAAGTGGGATTTGCGACTCACTGCCCGGCCGAGAAAGCCGAAGAAGAAGATGGCAAAAGCACTGGGCGGCTTCACCCTCTTTGTTAGCAGTTCTCTCTCTCTCTCTCTAAGCACACTACTATTTCCCTGGTTCGTTCTTTCTGTTTCGTGAGAATATGTTTTTTTTTTAAAATCCTTTTGTAGGATTATCTAGTTACTCCACAGATCAAAGTCTTAAGAAGTTATTTTCACCTTTTGGTGCTGTTAAAGAAGGTGAGCTACTATTTATTTTTTTATTATTAGTAGTAGTTCAGTGTGAGTTTGTTTCCGAGCCAAGTTATGATTGTGTTTGCAGCTAGGTTAATTCGAGACTCGGTTACTAAAAAGCCTAAAGGCTTCGGCTTCGTCACTTTTGAGTCGGAAATTGAGGCACAACAGGCTGTCAAGGGCATGAATTGCAGGGTAGTTATCAATATCGAACACTAAACGCTATTTTCACTCTTCTTGATTAGTGTATTGGGATTTATTGAAGCATTCATTTTAGGTTTGATTTTCTTGGGATTAATCATTCATGTTTTGTCATTGAAACACGGTGTAGAGATTTTTTTTTTTTTTGGGTCGGAAATCAGAGAAATTTCTTAGGCTTGAGTTCCCCGAGCTTCTTGTCTGATGTTTGGTTTAGTGTGAGTAATGAGATGCAACGGAACTTAGGGTATAATGGAACAGAGAGCAAGAGCCTAACGTAATGAGCATTACATACCATGGCCTAAGGGGTATTACATAGGTCAAGTCAAATACGGAAGGTAATGCATATTCCTTTATTACATTACAACATCTATCTACAACCAAACAGTAGTGGATGAGATCAAGCATCACTCATTGTACCATATCAAACACAATCCAAGATGACGTTTAGTAGGATGTGAACTAAAGAAATGGAATTGAGGATGAAGGTGATTGCTTGACTAAAAGGCATGACTTTACAAATAATGTAAGTACAAATTCTTCTGCCTAAATATCTATCAAGCTGTCCAACTATTGTAAGCTTTCTTAATTTCTTGTTTCTTACATTTGAATTTAGAACATAGTATTTCCCTTGTCCTATGGAATCCTAGTCTTTCTCTCTTATCAAAGGCAGAACTTTAATTCTCCACTGAAGGCCCTAGATAACTTTTTATTGCAATCATGTTAGAATTCATGTTAAGGGTGAATAGTTGGCTATAAGGGCAACAACTTATACGACATTGTGTTTGTATGAATCTTTTAGTTCTGTGATTGAGCTTATCATGGTTATTTGAGGTCATAGTACGTAAAATATAGATGGTCAGGGGTATTGATGTTTGATATCAGTTCTTGTTGACAAGCAAATTAATTATTGCATAGTTGTGATTCAATATCTTTATTGAATTAGAGGGCAAAGAGACATTACAGTTTGAATAAAGAATGCGAGAAACAGTTGATTATTTATTTATTTGCTGCCACTCTCTCATAGCTGATGATCCCTAATTTGTGACCAACTACTTCACAAAATTTGCTATCTTTAACATTGGCTGAGAGATAGATTATATTGTTTTGTACGTTGTTTTGTTCATTCTGAAAGCAACTTTCCCTTGTGTTTTCCATTTCACTGAACAAAAGTAACAATTCTCTGTAATCTGGCCTTATTTTTTTTAAAAAAATCTTTTAGGGTTGTATTTTTATCTTTACTTGTAAGATCAAATCTTAACCTGCTTACCAGACAAAAGTTTGCTGGTCACTGTAGCAAGGATTTATGTTGAGCACTAGATAGCTGTATCAGTTAGGTCCACTACTTTTTGTCTGCAATTATCCAAATTGAACTTTCTTTGTTTTCGGATTGTTTCCCTCTTTTCTTGCTAGGATTGGAAATCTTGAATTTTATATATCCATATCGTTGAGTCCCTCCAGTACAATTGGAATCTTTTCCCGAAATATATTTTCTTGGCTTAGAAAACCAACCCTAGCAAGAATTCGTTTTCATGAATTAATTGTAGGTAGCTGGATAACCAAACTGATACTTTTTGTACTTGACTCTTGGATATTGCTGAGTCAAGACCTTTTTGTTGATTTGAATGAGTTTTATACTTGTTTTTTAAATTTAGTATTCTGGACTGATATATAAAAATGTGGCATGTTCTAGGATTTACTATATTCTCATCTCAAAGTGAATAATTCTTTGAAATAAGTTGCATTTGTCTCTTAGCAGCGTGGCTTATAGGACATGAATCAGCCTTGTTTTTGCTGCTTGTTCCAGTCCCATTTCCTGATTGTTACATCAACTTCTTATGAATCTCATGCTCTTCATAGGGCTTTTGTCTATCTTGCTTGTCATTTGATATTTTTTTTTTCCTTATCAAACTTCAAACTGTCATGTTATAGAAGCTAAAAGATAGGGAAGTCCAGCGTATGCATTTTATGCCCTGTAAACTTCTAATGATAAGAGCAACTCGAGTTTTTATCATTAGTTTTCATTGGGTCTTGTCTTCCTCAAGCAGACAATATTTTGAGAAATGAACATCAGGCCATTCATGCTATGGTGACTTAAGAATTTTGTGCAAAGTAATTCATCTATTTATAAGCCCCCACTCTTTCTATCTTGCTTCAAAGGAAGGTTTATGGCTATTGCACAGATAGTTGATGGGAGGCTAATTTTTGTTGAAGTTGCAAAAACCGCAGCCCGTGGAAACGATGCAAGCTCTTGAAGCATATCTTTTGAAGGGACCTGCTTTTGGCCGATGTTACATTTGAGTGGAGGTCATCTTTCGGACAGCATAACCTTTCTGAGGGCCAGCATTTGTACCTTTGGGCTGAGACTTTAAAAAGCAATGGTCTTATTTGCTTGTAAGTTATTTAAGTAATCACTAATGATATTCTAGCGAAGACACGCGATCCAGTGCAATACGTGAACAAATTAATCCAGTGCAATACTAGAATTCATTACCATGAAGTATTAGTTTCATTGAAAAATGGGAATACCATGTCTGAGTAGAAATAATACCAAATATCAATGTGAAGGAATACAGATTGGTACAAACTTGTGCAAAAAATTGTCTTTAAAGGTTTTGTTGAATACAGTTAACTACAATATCGTGTGGCTAATCTTGTTCTTGTTAGAAATTTTGAATGGACGGTATAAAGGACATGGTTTGATACACAATTTTGCTTTAAAATTTTCCTATCTAAAGCTTTGTTGAACATGGTTAAGTAAGTATACATATTTGTACATGAATATACATTACACTGTCTCCATTAAAGTTTTTTATTTAACATAATTAACTATATAAACAAGTGGATAGCTGTGTTCTTGTTTAAACTTTTGAAGTGACAATGAAAGGATTCGGATTACTACAGACAGGATCGTGTTCAAAAACGTATAGAATTAAGATTTTCTTGGACACCTGTAACTTCATGTCTATGTACAAAACCATGTTTATAACTTACATTCTTGTACACGATTAAGTACAAGGTAATATGGTGACCCGTGTTCATGGGGTAGAAATTTTGAAAGAGAAATAAATCAATTAGTCGTAAAAAAATGTCAGTATGTAGGTGATTATTTTATACTTGTTCCACCACAAGTTTTTATCGAAGTTTGAATTGAATGTCCACTTTCAACGTGTAATACAAGTTTGGAGGCTTTTTTTTTTTTTGGGTGTGTTCCCTTTTCCTTATTTGTTAGCTATTGTTTTTGAGCTATCTAGCAAGGAAACATAGAAGAGTCTTAAGCAAAACTTTTTACCAACATTTTTCGTATAAAGCAACAATATCTACGTCATTTTTTGGTATCAAATAAGTAATTTTAGAGCTATATGTAAACCATTTCACTGCCATTTATAGGATCAAACAACCATTTCCTACCTAAAGTATTGCATTTAGAGTAAGATGCATTGTTAAGTTTTTTTTAGAGTTGCATGAAAATGCTTAAGAGATTTTGAAGTGGTAATTTTGTTGTGAGAAATGGGAAGTAGAGGTTTGGATGATTTTGTTGTAAAATATATGTTAAATGTATAACATAGTTTTTTAATTAAACAAGTATTGAACTTCTTTGGTATTTATTTACAGAGAAAGTTGGCATAGCGAGGAGAGAAGAAGAGTTTGAAAAGAAGAATGATATCATCCATGTTCAAGTATTGATTCATTTCGGCACACCTCTATTTAGTACGTACTATATTGTTATATGTATTTGTTGTTGAGCAATTTTTAAATATAATAAAACTCTCAATACACTGCAAGTATATGGATCGTATCTTGTAGTATAAGAGGATATCGTTCCCAAGAGGATTATGCAAGAGTTAAGAATTTGAACCTAAACTTGTTTAAGGTATTCAGAAATTGATTTGAATAAAAGTAAATAACATAAATTAAAACAATTAATAGACGAAACAATTAATCAAATAACAAGTGAGCTACCAATAAAAGTTAAGGTTTCGATCAAGATTGAGTATTTAGGAACTATTTTTCCTTATTATGTTTCCTTAATCTTGTTGATTCAACTTATGTGTTTGATCCTAGATTTCTTAAGGTATTGATTACCTTTTCTCAATATCTACTCAATTAACCTTAATTGAATTTAAAATTTTCAGATTTACAATATCTCGATTCACAAAACTTTCCCTAACTTAATCAATTAGATCTGAAGCTATATATTGGATAATTAATTTCTCAAATAAGATCTCTTATCGAATGATTGTTAATTTGATAATTATGGGTCTATTAAACTACCAACTCTTGTTGTATAATCTAACACTTTTAACTCGCTCTCTCAATTTGTTATGAAGTTTAAGCATGAACAATTATCACAAACACCTAAATATGTATTGAAATCAACAATAATCAAAGTCACCAAATAATTCCAGAATAAATCCCATTATGAAACTAAGAACTCCATAGACATGTTTAACATCTTAAAATTCAGATTACACATTAAGGATAATGAAAGAAACAAGGAAAAAAGCATAAAAACTCTATTTGCTCTTTGATCTAGAAAGTTGGAATTCTTTGATGTTCTTCTTGATCTCCCACTTTTGATTCACTTTTAATTGTGGATGTTGCTATTTTTTTGTTGTATTTCACATTTTTATATAGTGCCTTAGGGTCTTGGGGTTGTGTCTAGGGTTTTTCAACTTTGTTTGGTTTCGAAAACAGCCTCAATAAAATAGATGAAAAAATTTGAGCCTGGAAATGGTCTGTCATGTTTGTGATATAAGAGTCACGATCGTGCTCCTAGTGTTATCCTCTCTGTCACAATCGTGCTCTTTGAGCATGATATTGCTCCATGTTTCATCCTCTCTGTCATAATCATGCCCCTTGAGGTATAATTTTGACAGAGGCCAGGCAGCCCACACACTTGTCACAATTGTACTCCTTATGCACGATCGTGACACCTTTCATACAACTTCCATCTTTCTTATTCTTCAATTACCTAATTTCCAACACTCATAAACACAACAAACACCTCAAGATTTAATTAATGTTCTAAACCACAAAAACATTTAGAATATAAAAAAAATCACTCACAATAACACAATTATAAGCCTATATATACGATAATCATCTAATAAACACCTAAAAACAAACAAAAACATTTAGGAAAACATAGTATTTACTATACCTATCAACATCCCCACACTAAACTGTTGCTTGTCCTCAAGTAAAAACAAAAATACAAACACAAACAAACACAAAAGACATATAAGCATACATTCATGCAATATGCAATAATGATACAATGGCATTGAACCTTATGGAATCAATTTAACTGCAAACATCAATCATTCAAATTATGCCAACATACTAACTTATTCATTTCATGTTTAAGTTATCGAATTAAACATACACATCAATCAAAATATTAATACCCTATTCATATACTTATGGCACTTGTAAACAGGAATTTATAATTAGTGATTAATCAAAAGGGCAACTATCACTGAGTATCTTTTTATGAAAATTTTTTCCCATTTTCAAAGATTAATGGGTTTTATTTATTGAGAAACCATTTTTAAATTTTCTTTAACGTTAACTTAGTCTTTTGATATGAAGGCAAACAGTTATTGTGAATATCCCTCGGTTACTCAACTAGGTCACATTTTGTTATTTATCTTGATTGGAATGTCATTCTATTCTTTTAACTTGAAGATAAACATTTTGTTGTGAATGCCCCCAATTACTTAGCTATGTCACATTCTCAACTGGCTACCAATTATATTTTTAACCCGATATTTGTTTCAAAAGGCCCGGTGGAATAGGAATTTATTTAACAAACACTTTTTTTATCATAGTTTCTTAGCCTACCTCATTTATTTTTAATCTATACTTTCATCCTCGTGAAAGGTTACTAGTAATGCTAACCAATTCAATTGATTTATATTATAAATATATACCACAAATTTCCTAAAGTGAAGAATATGAGTCACAATGTCTAAGAAACTTAGGAAAAAAATAGCTAGTCCCTTAACATCTACAACGTAATAAAAAACAAGCGTAGTAATAAGATACCCGATGCCAAGATGACTACTTTTCTTTTTAAAAGTAGTTGTAGTAGGAAAAATATGAGGAGTTGTACAAAATTTGACATTATTGTTCTTGTACCACAGAATGAATAAGTCTTTAATAGAATATTTGTTACTTTTAAATTTATCAAAAACAGTATGATATATGAATTATGCAGCAGCAAAAGCTCAAGACTAAGAATGACATTATTATGGGCATTTCTAGCAACAAAGTTATCCAACCCTATTAATTGCTTCCAATACCTCTTATCATGAAAATTATCATGTTTTTCAACAATTTTCAGCGTAGGAAATCCACCAATTACTTCCATAATATCATAATTCAAATTATATGGGTGTCCCCTCAATTGAAACGAAAATTCATCAAAATTCTGCTACTTAAATTGTAGATTATTATAAAATTCAAGGGTTAATTCCTTGTACACAACTTAATCAAAATTAATAAATTTATCCCATCGAATTTTATTACTTAAAGACTCAATTTTATCTTTCAACCTTAGACTTTCTAAAATATTAAAATCAAAGTATCTAGGTGCACTAACAACTCTAGATTAAAGAGTTTGGAATCAAATACCTTCTTCTTCCTAATAAATTGAAAAAGGCACTCTAAAATTAGTGGCCCTATCACACACACCCTATCCTAACACTTGAAGTTTTCCCTTCGGTTGTGAGCGTTTGGTACTTTGTTTGATTCTTGATGCCATGACTAATTATAAACTTACAAAATCCACCAAAAACAAAAAATACACCAAAAACACCCAAAAAAACATAAAAGTTCAATGAAATCTTGTAAAAATAACTCTAAAGATGTGGTATTTGTGTGGAAATTACTAGATATGTGTAAGAGGAACGTTTATCTAAGTGAAAGAACAATGAAACAGGTGAAAACTCTAAGTAAGATGAAGAAAGATGTGAGAGAGATTTTGATTGGATGCTAAGTTTTAGAGAGATAAAGTAGGGTTAGAAGAAGAGAAATGATGAATATAAAGTGTTAGGGTTGAAGCAGCAGGGGTAGAATAGGGTAGGGTTTAGGAGTGATATTTCACGTGTTACTATTCACCTTATGTGTTTGATCCTAGATTTTCTAAGGTATTGATTACTCTCTCTCAAGATCTAATCAATTAACCCTAATTGAATTCAAAGATTCCAAATTTGCAATCTTTTGATTCATGAAATTTTACTTAACTTATTCAATTAGATTTGAAGTTGTCTATTAGATAATTAATTTCTTAAACAAGATCTCTCTTCAAATGGTTGTTTGAAGTGAGGCTCTTAAACTACTAGCTCTTCTTGTACAATCTAACACTGATTACTTTTGACTCACTATCTCGTTTTGTTGTCAAGTTTAAGCAAAAACAATTATCACAAAATAATTCCAAAATAAATCCTTATATGAAATTTAGAGCTCTATAGACATGTTGAACATCTAAGAATTCATATTACACATCAAAGACAATGAAAGAAATAAGGGAAAAAGAATAAAAACTCTTTTTACTCCTTGATTTGGAAAGCAAAAATTCCTTGATTTTATTCTTGATCTCCCAAATTTGATTCACTTTTAATAATGGAAGCTACTATTTTTTTGTTTTTTTTTCACATTCTTCTATAATGCCTTAGGGTCTTAGGGTCATATCTAGGGTCTTCCAGCTTTGTTCAGTTCCAAAAATAGCCCCGAACTATAAAATAGATGAAAAAATTTGCATATGGAAAGTCTCTGTGTGTAATGACCCTGCTCTTGGTGTTTTCCTCTCTGTCACGATTGTGCTCTTTAAGGCATGATCGTGATGGAGGCCACACAGACCCATACATGCCTGTGATGATCATGCTTCTCATACATGACACCCTTCATGTAGCTTCCATCTTCCTTGTTCTTCAATTACCTGATTTGTAACACTCAAAAACAAATCAAACACCTCAACATAAAATTAAGATTGAATTCATGTTGTAAACCACACAAACACTTATAATATAAACAAACACTCACAATAACATAATTTTAAGCCTATATATGATTATCATCTAATAAACACCTAAAAACAAACTAAAACACTTAGGAAAACTGATTGCAATTTTCTGATATGTGAAAGTTTTAATATTTAACTTCGATAATCCACAAGCGTACGAGTCATTTGCGTAGTACTTAAGGTGTCGATCCCACGAAGAGGGTTAATCTAATCGTAAATCTAAGGTCAAAACAATTCACAATATTCAAAATGTAACAAAACTAAGGCAATAATTTAATTTAATCAGGCAACTCAATTCCAAAAATCAATTACAAAAATGTTAACAAAGTAGCAATTGCAACGCACACATTCAAGAATCGACCTAAAGTATTACCAATTGAGAGAAAGGGGAATTTTTACATATCTTTATTGGTCCTAGACGATCCTAGGGTTGATTACTCTCTCTCGAGTTATAACCATTAATCTGAAATTGTAAACCCTAATTAGATTATGAAAATTGCAATCTCTTAATTAAAAATCTATCCAAAACTATAATTAGATCTGAAGTTGTCCAATAGACTATCGACAACCTATATGAGATCTCTCTTCACACAATTACCGATTTGATTAATTTTTCGTTCTTATTAAATCACCTAACTCTTGTTATCCCAATTTAATTATTTTCATTCGATTCACCCTCTCAGTCTATTACCGAATTATGCAATCTCAGAAATCAATCACAATGAATCCAAATAACATAAAACAATCATATTTTTATTAAATTAAAATAAAAACAACCCGAAGGTGAGTTTAGACATCCTCAACATTCACACAATCCTATCATTAACAATTATTCCAATTATATACATTAATAAAATTGAAACTACACTAGAAACAAGATCCAAATGGATGATGGAGGCAATAACGTCAGGAAACCTCCTGTTCTAAGAAGTACTTCGTATTGGCTTCTTCTCCACGTCTCTCATCCTTCTTCTCTTTCTCAATCTCTCAATGAACTCTCTATAGGGTTTCTCAATGGTGGCTTATGCAAAAGCTCCCTTATCTCTTTTATCTTATTCTTTATATACCTTTTGTGTTCCGGGCAGCCCTAGGATTTTTTTTGGGTCCGAAAGGTCCAAAACTCTCTCGAAACTTGACTTTTTTGAGTGTTTGTGTGTTTGCTCGACACAGGCACATCTGAGCCTTCTGTCACGATTGTGGCATATGGGTTATGATTATAGGCAAACCAAGGAGTGGGCTGAGATTAAGCTGACCCTCCTCAATATGCTTCAACAGAATGTGCAATTTTATGGATTGGTGAACCTAACACGCACATTGTTAACTTCCTCGAGATCTGTGATACCTTCCAATATTATCAGATGTTGGAGGATGCAGTTAGAATTAGGCTGCTTCCCTCTAAACTTAGAGATAGAGTGAAGGCTTGGTATCATTCACTGAGCCTAGCTAACATCACGACATGGGACTAGCTTGTACGTGCCTTCTTGGACAAGTACTTCTCACTGACCAAGACAACAAAAATTATAAAGGAAATCACCAATTTCCAACAAAGTGACAGGGAGTCAATCTATGAAGCATGGGAAAGATATAAGGACCTGCAAAGGAAGTGCCCACACCATAACCTACCTAAAGAATTCCTTTTACAGACTTTCTACAATGGAGTGAACCCACTAAGAAGAGGCACAATCAATGCAGCGTTAGGAGGATCCTTGATGCGAAAGACTGTTGATGAAGCGGAGGACCTGATTAAGGAAATGATAAGCAATAGTTTCTTGTGGACAAATGAGCGAGGAAGGCAACCTGCTACTTTTAAAGAGCAGAAGGGAATTGTTATGATCGATCAGATGATGGAGATGTAAGCAAAGATCGACAACTTGACGCAACAACTAAACAGCATGAAGGCATCCTCCTCAGCTCAGGTAAGGTTGCACAGTTGAAGTGTGAGTTTTGTGGATTGTTAGACCATGGCACTGTGGATTGCTACCTAATGAAAGAAGACAATCAGGAGCAAGTGGACTATATGGGGGCACAATATACCACCAAGTTTTTGGTAAAGACGACCGACAGAACCGAACATAAACCGATGGGTATTATAAAGGATGTTCCAGTAAAAGTTAATAAATATACCTTTCCTATAGACTTCTACATACTGGACATTAACGAAGATATGAACACCTCAATAGTTCTTGGAAGAATGTTCTTAGCCACTGCGCGTTCAATCATTGATGTGGATAAGGGGTGAATTAACTTTGAGGATAGGAAAAGAGAATTTGACCTTCAAGTTGACTACAAGAGAGTACGGATCCCCTTCACCTCCAGTGGATATCAAGTAACCCGAACCTCGAGGAGAATGGGAGGATATAGAGGATCTTAGGAATATGTTTAGGAAGAAGCGATCGCAAAAGAGAAGGCGAGGAAAAGAGAATTGCAAGGAAGGTGGAGACTGTAGCATGGTAGCTAAAGTTCAAACTTTGATATTAATGACAGCGCTATCATCACACCATTCGTTCCGACTACCATGAGCTTAAAAGAGTGTCGAGCTACAGACGTTAAAAGAAGCACTGCATGGGAGGCAATCCTTGGAAAAATAGTTCCGTTGTTTAATTTTGCTAGAATGTTTAAAATTATGTAGTTAGGATCAGTTTTTTTTTTTAATAAGATCAAGAAAGGAATCAGATTTTGAAATTATATGGATTATGTTCAAACATGAAAAGAGAGGCAAAAAAGGGGCCATAA
>JANZXP010000073.1:0-14977 GCA_027576715.1 Erythroxylum flavicans
GTGAGAGATAGAGGTCGGGATCAGTTCGCGTCTGCATTGTATTTCTTTATTTTATACTGAATTGTATATTCTGCAAATTTTTGTATCATTTGTAATTGAATATTATGGTATGTAATAATTTTTGGAATTAGAAATGTTTTGTATTTGTAATGGGCCCAAACGGCTATTGAAAATTCTGTTGATTGTATTGCTATGTTTGAAAAAGTTTGCGAATAGAGTGGACCCGATTTGGTTTTCAATTTTTGCACTTTAAGTCGTGGTTTTAAAAAAAATTTATACTGAAATTTGAATGTTCGAGTGCTATAACATGCCACCCTCACGGGGCACGAACTTGGATATCACCATCGATGTCAGGTTTGGGTCTTGCGGGAGTGGGGTGTTACACAATGTTAGGGAAGACCCTATAGAATTATCACTAACTCAGGTGAGAATACCTTATTCACATAAAAATTAAGAAAGGATCATTAGTTCCAAATGGAATAATTTGTAAGGGAATCAATTAAAGTTAACATTCTCTACTATTGTCTACTAAGCTTGAAAGATCTTTAATTGTAGCCACTCTTATAGACATCCTTAAAGAGGGAGCAAGTAGATGGAATGCAACCTTAATTGGCTTCTTTATGGAGAAATGACATGTTTTTCCATCGATCAAAAACTAGGATCTACATTGCTAGAATTATGGATGACTAAAGAAAACCCTCTTGAGTGAAGGTAGTCTCTTTCTATTTAGATTCTCCTTAAGAGTAGAAGCATTGAATGTAATAGAAGTTGGTCCTTAGAATTACTATAGAAGACAAATATTCCTTCAACTTTGGGAACTAAGCATGAAATTAGAGGTAATTAGCAAAAAATATGTACCGTTATAGATTACTACATATAACATACCACTCGAATACTGGTTCATTTATATTATCAACCATTTGGCAAGTTCTATAGGCAATCCCATTATAATGGACGAGTAAACAACTATACTAAAAAGAATAGGTTATGCTCGTATTTGTATGGTAGTGAAACTAAGGAAAATGCTCCTTAAAAAGATCCACTTGATAAAGCTAGGTATCAATGATGCTCTTTATAAGGATTCTATTAAGATTAACTATAAATGGACACCAACCCTTAAGGATCAAGGCAATGCATAAAGGAAAACAAGTAGAATCTTTAAAATAAGGAATAAGACTAGATACAAAGGAGCAATACAAGGAGATGGTGAACTAGGCTAAGAAAATAGACCATGGTAAGCTATTGAAGGCAGACCCCAATATCATACAAGACAGTGCTTAAACTCCTCTAAGCTCTAGAACTACACAAAAAGAATCATCTATACCAAAGAATATATAGATGAAAAGGTTAAGATAATGCAACCTATCGAAACTTTAGAGAAAAAAGACCAAATGCCTTTTAATTAACTTGTCTCTAAAGGTGACAACGAGACTCATTCAGAAGATAGGTCTCCATATAAAAATAGGTTCAACCAAGACACAAGGAGAATTTATAGAAGGAAAAATAAGGCAAGAGTTTCTGAAGACAATACTAGTTGATGTCAACGCTAGCATGTAAGTTTAGGGTAATTAATTACCCTAAGAAGAGGCTATTGCTTAAAAACTATATCATTAAAATTAAGCCTATAATTATAGGATTTTTGGAAACAAAATCTAAAGATGAGAAGCTCAAGAAGTTCTAACTTCCAAGGAATCAATGGAATTCATCTCCAATCATCAATACCATTTCAATGGTCAGATAATTATAGGTTTTGATAACAACATAATTGGGGCATCAATTCTTACAAATTTTGATCAACTAGTTCATATTTTAACTACTCTCATTCATAATAGTATCAACTTCTTAACCTCCTTTATTTATTGTTCCAACTATGCCTTCCAAAGGAATTCGTTATGGGAGCAACCTAAACGTATACATAACAAAACAAACTCCCTTTAGTTAATTTTATAAGACTTTAATAGCACTATGTATGTTTTAAAAATAGAGGGTAGAATATGTTTGAGGAATTTTAATACTAACTTCAAGCACTACATTAAGGATATTTTAAGGTCACCAATCTCAAATTCAAAGGATACTTATACACTTGGAGCAATAAACAAAGTGAAAATTGGCTTATTAAGAAAAAAACTTGATAGAGCCTTAGTAAATGGTGATTGTTTACAAAATTTCCCTAATAACAAAGCCACTTTTTAAATTGTCAATTCTCTAATCACTGCCTAATCTTGACCTATGCAATCTCGTCTAAGCTAACAAGAAAAGCTTCTTTTCATTCCAATGATTCTCTCAAATGTGGAAGGGTTTGAGGAATTTGTTATGAAAGGCATCTTTATATAATACAAGGGTTCCAAGGCATTCATTTGTGTTAGAAGTTGTAAACGGTAAAACAAAAACTCAAAAGATTAAACCAATCAACATAGAGTGATACTTAAGCTACAGTATTTGAATTGGAAAATTTTCTAAAGTTTATCCAATATGAGCTATCCTATAATCTTAGAGATCCTAATTTACTAAAGGCTGAGAAAAATTCCTTTTGGGATATTTGAAAGATGTGGAGATTCATTCCTCGTTCTTATAGTAAAAATCTAGAATCTAATGGATAAAAGAGGGGGACAAGAACATTCCACACTTCTATAGATCCATCTCAATAAGGAGGAATGCAAATAAGATTACTTCTCTAAAAAAACTAGATGGAATCATTGTTCACACTTAGAAGGATTTGAAATCAAAAAGCCTTTGAATATTTCTCAAACATATTGGAAAAAGCTAAAGATGGGAACTAAAAATGTCAACTCATAGAAATCTTTAATTATAAATCAGATTCAGAGGAACAGTTCGACCCATTGATCTAACCTTTCTCTCAATTGGAAATAGAGAAAGTGGTGTTTGATCTAAACCTAAGTAAGTCCCTTAGTACAAATGGTTCCAATAGGATGTTGAGGAAAATAAAAAAAATAAGGCTTATTCCTAAAATCCAAAAATTGAGCTTCCTTAAGGATTATAGGCCTATTTCTTATTGTAACGCCCTCTATAAGATCATCTTTAAACTTATTGCTTTTAGGAAAAAAAAATATAAAGACTTGTGTGATAAAGGTGGATTTCAATAAATCCTTTAATTCAATACATTAAAGCTTTATACTAAACTTACTAAAGGCATTTGGCTTTCTATGAATCTTTAAAATATGGGTCATCAAATGTGTTTCAACTACATCCTATAGAGTGCTAGTAAACAGAGAACCTACATATCTTTTCAAAGGAGGAAATAAATAAGGTAAGGGGATCCTTTTTCCTCCTACCTTTTCTTTCTCTCTACAGAAAAATAACAATATTGATTGATAACTCTATTAAGATGGATTATAGTTTCAAATTCCACTCAAAATGCAAGAAGTTGAGATTATTTAGTCTTAGCATTTCTAGATGATCTTCTTATTTTGTCCAAGGCTAAAGACAAATCACTCAGCTTGCTAATTGCTACCCATAATTCATTTAAATCGATTTCAAGTTTAAGCATCAATAAGAAGAAGAGCTTATGATTATCCCGATAGGGCCAAGGTATAAGGCTCATTGGTTATCCTCAATTTCCAATCCATAGATCATGGATCCCCCCTTTGTTTACCTTGAAATACCAATAACCACTAAAAAGTTAAGATTCAACGACTATGCTCCCTTTTTAGATAAGATTCATAAATGTATCTATAGTTGTTTCAACAAAAATCTTATATTTATAGGTAGAGTTTAGTTGATAAAGTTAGTCCTCAATTTCTTACATACTTATTGGTTAGCCTAAATTTTCCTATCCAAATGAATTATTAAGACTATAAAGAACTGGTTGAGAGAGTTTACCTAATCTAGGGAGTTGAATAAAAAATGATTTGCCAAGATAAGATGGTCAGAAACATAAGATAGCTAGTGGACAAGGCATTATTCCAATAACTCTATCAAACAAACTCCAGTGGATAATAGGTTATGGAGGCTATTGATTAGCAAAGAATTACTTTTGGTTCAATGGATGCATATTTATTTTCTTAAAGGCTGAAATCATTAGGAAGTTAACATCAAAGCTACCCAATCATGGTTTGAGTCTCAACTTCTTAAAACCTGAGACTTGTTTTCCTTAAATATAGCTTGCATAATTGGCAATGGTGAGCATGCCTCTTTGTATTTTGATAATTGGAGCAGAGCAAGCCTTCTCCAATGAACAAACCTCTAGCCAACCTAGAAGTATCTTTATCCTAATCATACAGAAGTTAAGGTGAACATAGTTGGCAATGAATTATTAATTTTAAAAAAAATCAAATTAATACTCGTTATATTGCTTCCAATCAAAAGCTGACAGGATGCGTTGTGAGCTCTCTGCTTATTTTTGTAAACATACTTAACAACATTTTCAATTAAGTAAGAGGCTATACTAATAGTCCAATTCATTAAAATAACATATTTTCACTTTACATCAACTTGTAATAAAAGTTATCAATCATAGAAGGCGCCAATCGTGATTGCTTCCCTAAACGATATTGAAAGAGCTTGATAACCTCGGATTACTATTAAACATCAATTCTTCTCCTTTCATGTCTACATTAGAGTTGGTTAAACATGCTTAATGATTCACTTCAAAGAAACAAATTTTCTATTCCTCTGTTATCTGTATTCCAAATCCTAACGAGTAAGAAAACAAATATAGTGCTTTTAATTCTCTTTAGCAATATCTATATCCACGTATCTAATGCCAAGTCCACACCTGTGTGGGTAGCCTGGAATATTATCATATCATTCACATATGTTTGCTCTTAAAATTCTCTCATAAAATACACACATGATTGCAAACAAAACAAACCCCAAGTAATCCTCCCTTTCGTATTTGTTAAGAAGAATACAGTCTTTTGGGTCCAACTGAATACGAGCATAATTTTCTTTAATATGGTTTCTTATTTGATCGGACAGCCATTCGTTTCAGTTGGAGCTCCCAATTGGTATAAAAGCTACATTCTTTCAATTTAGTTTTGTTTTATAACGTCTAATGGAGAGTGAATTAATGTGAAGTCAGCGGCCATTTTTTGCTTTAATGTACTTATCTATGCGCTACCGTAAGCAGTGATGTAACGGAGATGGTGACATGTTAAAGAAAGGCAAAAGAGAATGTAACGAACCTTAACTCAGATGGCATTACCCTAAATCTTGAGTTCCAAGTCCGCGTCTAACCCAAAAAAACAGGGAAGAGAGAGGGCGGCGTGAGTTGGGCGGCGAAACCCGCACTGGGGTGCGGATATATTAATTTTACACGTCACCCACTTCTTCAGGCACGCTTCATGATGACCTTATGGCTTGGTGGTGTTGGGGAATTAGGAGATCCATGTCACAGGAGCAGCAGAATAGTTACTAGTATTACGTTTATGATCAGATTATTTTAATAAAATAGTTTGAAATATAAAAGAAATAAAACTAGGTTTAATTATTGTTTCTGCGAGAAAAAAAAACATTTAGCAAAATGTTTGACCACAAATTGGATAATTCCCATCAAAATTTTTTAATTAAATAATTTAATTGTTTAATCTCTAATAATATCTACAAAATAAAAAATAAGCTAATTTTTTAACAAGTTAAACAAGAAACATTATTTTTAATTAAAACTAAATTTTAATTTAAATACATTTTGATACTTTATATTTACTTTCTAAAATTTATTAAAATTCATAATTAAATTTAATTTTATTCAAAATAGTTTATCTTTGTGCAACTTATTAAGGTACCACCTATTAAATTCTTAATATGATGATAATAATTATAGATTTTAATTTTAATTCATAACTAGAATGAGATAAAATAAAATTTATTTAAATTTATTTTTAACTTTTAAATTAAATATTTTATGATTATAGATTAAGATTGATGTCTGATAACCTATTACGACTGATCAAATATTAGGACTATTAAAATTACTTAATATATTTATACATGATTAATTAATTTAATCCGTTTAATATTTCCACATAATAAAGAGTATAAAATTAAAATCAGTTCTATTAAAATCTAATTATGTTTATTCTTATAAATTAGCTATTAATTTATAAAAATAATATTTTAATTCTAAAATTATTACTAATTAAAAAATAAAATATTTTCTTAATTATTTCAAAGTGACGAATAACTTTTTGACTTATTTAGTTATTTTATATAATTCATATTATATTTAAATACTATGGATTGACAAATTTTTTGTTAATTAGTCCTACATGTTTGTCACGGTGTCGTATGAAATAGCAAAAGCTGCTTTGTTGTGAACCATTAAGTGTCCTATGCAACAACATTCTACCCAAAGAAATGCTTATAATCTCGCAAAATAGGGATACAACCACAAACATTTAGAGTATGGTAATTTTGTTTTTTTGTTTTTGTGTTACAACTGAATTTAGGGCATTTTCAAACTTTATTCAACATTAAGTCTCATTTTCAAGGGATCTTAAGGGTGCACTTCCCCCAGAAAGATAGATGTTCATTGGTTGGAGAGGTGCATCGCTTGGGATTTATTTATATTGCTCATTCACTTTAATCAACAAATGTTGTTGACAAATAGAAATAATGACACCGTTCATGACGAAAATCCCTCAGCATAGCGTTAAAGTTAATAAAATTTTATAAAATATATAAACGAACCCTTTGTTCAGTATTATTTTTATTTTTGCTTAATTTATAATTATCTTTACATTTTATTGTGCATTCAAATTTGATTTATAATAATTATTTTTATTTTTGACCGAATCTAAATATAACACTTTTGGTAAATATATATATATGTGATTATTAAAAAATAAAGAAGAGAAAAGACATCTAAAAGGTTTTCGAAAGAGGAAGAAAAAGAAGACAATATAGCCACTTCCCATAGCTAATTGGTTATCGAGTTAATTATATTGCTTGTGAAGTATTATGACATATTTGTGTCTCTAAAATACAAATCAAAGTTTGGTTTTATGCAGCAACCTGGCTATAATAAAAGTATAAAAGCCTAGTTTGCCATCTTTGTTCATTGAAATGTAAGACCTACCATTACGAGGTTTTTGGTATTATGAACAATGAATGTTCTGGAAGCAGCATCTCCTTTTGAATAGGACATCAAAAGTCTGGTAACCAGTTAATACCACTATAGGGTTTGTAATTAAATATATTTTATTTAATTCGTAAAATTCTAAAATAACTTCCTCTTTTCCCATAAAGAAAGAGGGTATTAAACGATACTTTTTCCTTGTAATGTGTGTTATTGTATGCTCTACAACTAATTGATTGGTCATCTTTACGTATTTTATTAATTATATTTGATATTTTAATACTAAAAGTAAAATTCATAGAATAATTAATGTGCGATTGAAATTATGATGAAACTGTAATTATGAGATTCAATTTGCATTTATGTATTATTTTTATATTATTCCTAGTTGTAGTTTTATTAAGATAGGATATTGATGAAAGAGTGAACATAGTACACGTTATGTTTCTTACTAATGAAGAAAGCAATTAATCTTATAAATTAAAATATAGAGATATTTAAACAAATGTGTGAGTGCTTGTTATAGAATAAGTTCACTGAACTAACTTGATTGTAAAGATCCCAAAAGAAATATTACTTATATATCTATGAATTTTCTCATTAGTATATTTGTATCCTTATACTTTAGATTACCAAAATATCTTATGTGAAGATTACTATATTTTGATGTTACTTATGATATATTCTTTTTAGGTTAACTCAGACACTATTATTTTGATATAGTATGAACCATATGAAAATAGTTAAGTAAATTAATACAAGATTTGTCATTCTAAAATAATTAAGAAGAATGTTTCACTAGTCTTGATTAGTAGCAATTTAAGGAATTTGCTAGAGAGATTTGAAAATGTATTTTTAAATATCAATTGCTAATTAGTAAGAACAAGCATAATTAAGAGAAGTACTCTAACTTCTCTCTAAAGATCGAGTAAATCCACTAGTATGGATGTTCTTCATGTTGTTTCCACTTCCCCCTTCCCATCTGTACAGATCCTTTAGCATTTCCCTAGCTTATCTCTATTTTCTGGTTATATGATCCCTTCTTATCACTCAGCATCTCTGCCCATCATCCCGTTACTTATGACATTCCAAGGGCATTTTGTTCTTTATACAACACCTCTTATTTCCATCGCTTTTGTGTTACCATTTATGGTAATAAACTTCTAAACATCCCAATTTGCCACTTGCTTTTTCACTAACCATGTCTACTTGAAATTGGATTTTTTCAAAGCAAGGAATTTGAACCTTTACCGTTAGACCCTTTGTCCCTAGCAAACTAGAATGAACCTTCCTGCTCACAACCAATAGGAGACCCCAACCCCTTAGCAAAAGAATGAGCGAGCTAAGCACGAGGCTTGGTGGATACGTTATTAAATGAAGATAACCACTTCCTATTTAGATTTAATGCAACATCCTTAGCATAAGAAATAATGAAAACTGGACCTTGGCATGTGTAAAACCAAACTCTTCTTCTCCAAACATGGAAGTCAGGGATCAAACTACAAGAGATCTACCAAAAGCATGTCCCATTATAAGTAAACTGCTACCAGGTTCTGGTTGAATATTAGAGTATAGAGGTTTTAAGCTCTCTAGCTATCTATGTTGGAAAACGTCTCTACATGGATAAAGCATCATCCATAAGAAAACGTGTCAGATATGCTAGACTTTGTATCAATGTAGATATCTCTAAGGATCTTTGACAAGTAATCGCTCTTCTTCAACTAAATGATGGAGACCAATTTGTACAAGATTCAATCCTAGTGACATACCAATGACAACCTTCTTTACATGCCCTAGGAAAGGAATGGAGGACTACTGGTAAAATATTTACCATAGGGTACTATGAGGAACTTATGAGAATTGAGAAGGAACCCACTATGGAAGTAGTCACTATTCAGAACCAGGTTACTCCCAACACTGAGTAAGAATAACAAGCTTTAATGGTAGTTGATATTGTAAATGAAGTCAGTGGCTCGCCTTTAAAAGAAACTACAAAATAAACTTCTCAAACTAATGACGTTACAAATGCTTAAATGGAATTAACAATTGTAAAAGGCAAGGAGATGATAGAAAATCATGGAACGTTGAATGGTAAATCTAGCAAAGCAACTCTTGGGTAGGAAGAGTTCATAACTATAGATAAGAGGAAATCTAAAGCTAAAAAGAAAACAAACAAATCCATATAAGATGATAATAATATCATGGAATATTAAAGGTATAAATGAGCATATTTTATTAATGGAATTAGACCATTCATTTTTTGTTCGCTTGAAACTAAGCTAAGTATTGAGCATGTGAAAACTCGTGGTTCTTGAACAAATGGAGAATAATTACAAATCATAACCACCACCACAAGGGAAGGATAGTAGTTGCTTATAACCCTTATTAAGCCAAAGTACTCCAAATGCAAAGCTTAATACAGGGAATCCATCTGAACATATATAGAGGAGAGTTGGAGAAATTCTAGACCAGTTTCATATATGCTTATAACCATCAATTTCATAAGAGAACCTATAGAAGGAGCTTACCAATCTTAGCTCATTGATCTTAGGTCCTTGGTTACTACTTGGGGCCTTTAATTGCACTGTTTACAATTATGAGTCAGAGGTAATAAGATGCAATGCCAAACCAAGAAAGGAATTACTATCCTATTTATCCTTGATAAGAATGAATGAATTAAGCTCTAATGGATTCCTCTTTACCTAGAAAAACAAAGCAAGAAGGATACTAGAACATTAGAAGGAAGCTTAATAGAAGTGTAGCAAATTAAGATTGGTTTCAACACTTTCCAGACTGTAAAGCCCACTTTCATGAGAGCATGTATTATGATCATTATCCCATCATTGTTCATAATCTAAGTAAAAAAAAAAGAAAGAAAGGGTCCTCTCCATTTTAGTTTCTCAATTATCTAACAAAAAAATAAGGAGTTCAAAGAAGCAATCCAAAAGGGAATTAAAACCTAAGTCATGGGGTACAAATCCTTCCAACTATATAAGAGGTTATAGGACATTAAGGAAGAATTAAAGAATCTCCATCTAAAGCTAACTTTTGACTATAAGATAAACACTTTAAAGAAAATCTCAAAAGCATATAAAGTAGACTCTATAATAATCCCGACTGCAGACTTTGGAAAACAAGAGAGATAAGCCCTTAATAACTACCTAGAAACCCTCAAAATTCAAAACCCAGTCTTAAAATAAAAATCCAAGGTACTTAACTAAAGGAAGGGGACTCAAACATGCTTTATTTCTATAGGAGTCTACTTTCGATAAGGAACATAATTTGCATTGTCTCCATTTAGGATGACTTAGGATCTTTGCTATTTCGTATGTTAAATGTTGAAGTAACTAAAAAAATTATGTAAAGTTAAAAAATATTACTAAAAACAAAGGAGCAATACCAAACCTCTTGTTAGAACAATAAATTGGCTATTGCTCCTTTTTTTTTAGTATGTATAATTAGGAGGATATCCTTTGTTACTTTAAAAGCTACTTTGTGAGAATCCTAGGCACTAAAGGAGCCACAACTCATTCCCCTAATTTGGATTCCCTAATTCAAAATGTCTTGACCCCTTAACAATGTAAGGATGTGAGCAGACCTATCTACTTAGCAGAAATTGAGAAAGTTGTAATAAGCATTAGCCATAACAAAGACCTTAGAATAGATGAATTTAATCCTCACTTCTTCAAAAAAGCTTAGCCCTGATCAAGAGAGACGTATATGCAATTAAGGAATTGTTCTCCATAGATAAACTTCTAAAAGAATGGAAAGGAACTCTTTATATATGGTGCTTAAAATTCCCAATCCTAACTCTTTAAGAGATTATGGACCAATCTCCTATTTCACTGCTTTCTACAAAATCATCTTAAAAGTCCTTACTGAAAGGCTAAAATTAGTTTTGCCTAAAATTATAAGCTTTCCCCAATCTGCTTTCGTAGAAGGCAAATTAATAAGTGACAATATACTTCTAGCTCAGGATATGTTTAAGTAATACAGTGTCAGAGGTGTAGGGGAGCATCGTGCTCTCAAGATTGATATCAATAAGGCATTTGATTTAGTAGACTGGAGCTTCCTGATAATTGTTTTGAAGAAGATGTTCCCTTATAGATATATCACCTAAATCAATGCGTGCATTTCATCTACCTCCTACTGTATGGTAATTAATGGTGAAATATCTAAGCCTTTCTAGGGAGCTAGAGGACTAAAGCAAAGAAACCTTTATCCCTTTACCTATTTACAATAGCTATGGAGGTGTTTACTAAAATACTTGGCAAGGATACTATAAAGGCAAGTAGATTCAAATTTCATAGAAAAATGCCAACAACAGGGAATTACTCCCTTATTCTTTACGAATGACATACTCTTATTTAATCATGGAGATGCAGACTCAGTCAACTGCTAGTTAAACTCACCGAATCACTTCTCTACCTATCAGGACTGAGCATAAATAGAAGCAAAATATTTACCATCCTTTACAAGTACTTTGAACAAGTTTCTAATGAGCTATCTAATTTAACAGCATTTGAACAAGCCTCTCTCTAATTCAAATATCTTGGTGTTCCCATATGCTTAAGGAAAAAAAAGTTATGAGGACTGCAAAGTAATATATGATAAAAATTTAGCAAGGATGAGTAGTTGGAAAAGCTCATTCTTTAGGATACTTTAGCTACTATCCTCAATGGTAATAAACATGATAACATACTAGGCTTCCTATTATCTCCTACCTATAAGGGTTATGAAAGACATTGAAAAGCTAATGAAGAATTTCCTATAGACTGGTGACATATTTACTAAGCCCTTTGCCAAAGGAGGTTGGAAAGAGGTGCAATTTCCAAAGAAAGAGGGAGGCCTAGGTTTGATTTCCATAAAGATCATCAATTTAGAACCCCTCATTTTGAAGAGTCATTACCCCCTTATCTCTAACCTATTAGGTGAGGTTTATCCTTCTAGGATAAGAACGTATACTAGTTTTTTCACCTTTTGCTTATCTTATAACTTCCACTTTTTACTGTTTTAAATAACTGCTTTTCAAACTTTCCCTTCCTATGACCTTAAGCTTTGCCTACATTCAAAATATTAGTCAATAATAACCTTGAAAAAGTAAAATAAATCTCCTTTCCCCCCTTCCAACTCGTCACTCTTTAGTATAACCCTCCTCCTCTCAACCTATTCCCCCTATCCCTTCCCACCCCTTGTAAACTCTTCACTAGTCATTAATCCTAAATTAAGTTAGAAACAGGTAGTTGGAAAAAATAATGACTTTAAGCTAGATTTATACTATCCAAGTACTATTAATGATAGAAGAGTAGTATCACCTAATATAAAAGTCTTAAGGGAAAGGGTCAGGAATTGGAACTCTAATTTGGTAGGTTTTTCCTAAAGAAATGCCCTCCCTTTCTGATCCTAAGCAATTGGGCTCAAAGATAGTGGAAAGAAAAGGGATTAACGGAAGTCCTCCTAGTAGAGGAGAAACTAACATTATTAAAGTTTTCAACTAGAGCTGAAGATAGAGGTGTGGTTGATGCAGGGTCATGACACTTAGTAAATCAACCTATGTTCCTCTAGGTATGGAAACCAGGTTTGAAATTGGAGAATGTGAAACAAGTTAATTTTCCTATTTGGGTGAATTTTCAAAATGTACCATAGAATATTAGTCAATTAAAGGATTGAGCATGCTAAAAGGGAAAAAGATAGTTTATGCAAGGATATGTATGAGTGTGGAGCCGTAAAAAGAACTACCCAAGCTCATTCCAATTCTAAGGCTTAAGGAGAATGAAACTATGGTTAAAAAGACAAGCTTGGTGTCTTACAAATGGAAACCATCCTTATGAAAACAAGGAGAATTAGGAAAGCCAACAGGTTAAAAATTTGTAAGAAGAAAATACGAAGAAATGATTGAACTTGATGTAGGACAGGAAGAGAGTTAGGAAAGGAGGGATCAAGAATTATTAAAGAAAATAAGAATGAACAAAGAGGAAGGAAGAGGGAGGAATATCTAAGAGCAAAAGAATCAATTGTCATTACAATAAAGAAATTAGGTGAGAAAAAAGGATATGAGGAAAGCCCAAAAAAATGGGATGAAGGGAGAATAAGAACAACAACCTAGTGTAGGGACAATTTTACACAAATTGAACCTATAATGTTTGAAGAGAATAAGGTAAGTCAGGTATCAACTGTGGCAATAAAAGGGAATTAGGGAGGAAAAAAATCTCAAAGGGATCTTTAGCTAAAAGCCCCACTTTATGTCAATATTAGCTTGGAATTTAAGGGACATTAACTGCCCAATGGTACAAATTTTGTCAGCAGATTTTGTAACTGAAGTTAAACCAATAATAATGGGTTTTTTTGGAAATAAAGTTAAAAAAGGAGGATTTAATAAAACTCAAATGTTTAAGTAGTTAGTGGTCTCTACTATTAAACCACTAGTACCATCACTATTGGAGAATAATCATAGCTTTTGATGCTAGTAGGATAAGAGTTATTGAGCTAGACTCAAGTTACTAGATGGTTCATCTATATGTGGAGTTTATTTAGGAAAATAGTAAAGTAATGGTCATATATGTCCATGGTTCGAATTTCAACTTCCAAAGGAAATAGTTATTGATTAGGATTGTAGGTATCCAATATACAACACAAGAACCTTATTTTATATTAGGACATTTCAATTCCACTGTGTACATGTCATAAGCTGAAAAGAATGTTAATGAAGGAAACTATGTTAATGAATTAAGGGAATGTATTAAGAAAATATGAGTTACAGATTTGAGACTTAAGGGAAGATATTTCATATGGATTAATAAATAAAGTTATAGGTAGTTAATAAAAAAGAAACTAGATATAGTTTTAGCTAATGTTCAATGGATGATAAGGTTCATTGAAAGTAAGGCACAATTTATGAAACTAAGGCTCTCTGAACACTCATCAATTCTAGTGCAAAATATCTTTAGTAATTGTAAGAGATCAATGCCCTTCATATTTAACAATTTCCTTATTAACCTAGAAGGTTTTAATGTATCTATCCTCAAAGGAATATAATTAAGGGCCTAACAACTTTTATAATAGGATCCTAAGGGTTTACTTTGAGGAAGGAGGGGATGAAGGTAGTTAAAGATTATAATGAGGTTGTATCTATTCATACATCTATACTAAAGTAGAGATTAAGGTGGTATTATGGATTAAAAAAAAGGTATAAGGAATATAAAATTTTATCAAAATTTAATAGTAGCCAGAAGGAATTATAATAGAAGTAGTTCACTCACTAAGATTGATAAATCCGTAATCTTAACTCAATTGCAGATTAATCAAGAAGCTTTTAATTTCTTTAAAAGCTCATTAGGAAAACCAGCCCCTACTAGATCAATTGGTAATATTCTTAGATCTTTCATAGGGAACCAAATGAATAATGAAGATAAGAAGTTTTTAAATAGCCTTATAACATCTTAAGATATTCAAAAGGCTATATTTAAGCTAAAAGCATACAAGGCCCAAGGTCTTAATGTGCTTAATGGATTTACCTATAAGAAATCTCGGTCATTGATAGGGAATATGGTGATAAAAGCAGTGATGGAGTTCTTTGAGAATGGAAAGCTATTGGAGGAAATTAACAAAACCTTCACATGCTTAATTCCAAAAGTCCTTATGCCAAATTGTCTAAAGGAGTATATGTTTATCTCCTGTAGCATTTTCTTATACAAAATACTTGCAAAGATAAGGCAACAAGGTTAAGGAAAGCAATGTTTTAAAAATCGAACCCGACATTGAACCGGTTGAAGGAAAGGTTTAAGGTTTAGAGGTTCAACCGGTAACTATAAAATCGATATATAATAAATAAGAAATAAAACTTATAAGAATAAGTAAAACTAAATTTTTTATTGAAATAAAAAATACACCAATGTCTATTATTATATAATGAACTAATAATAAATAAATATGAGTCTAATA
>JANZXP010000074.1:0-15292 GCA_027576715.1 Erythroxylum flavicans
AAACAACATAACAAGTCATTCTTTCACTTCTAATACATCAATCACTCATCATCAAAGACATACACACCCAATTCATTCAAGACCAAAATACCCTTTTCATAAGTGAGGGGATGTTACAACTTTAACACACGTTCACTCTGTTTCTAGTCATATCCTTTTCGGTACTCTGATCTTTCGTGGCAAAAGACAATGAGATCAGCTGGCCCATTTGACATCTTTCTCCTCCTAGAAGTCAGATAGTCTTATTTTTTATAGATAAAAGATTGTAAGACAATTGGCACGACAGAAATTCTAGCAATCGTTTATTAATATGTTAAGTTAACTTACATGAACTGCATCCAGGTCTGCAAGTTTTTTAAAGTTTTCACTATCTACAGAGCATGAATCTGAGAAAGCAATATTACCAACCACCAACTCCTGCCCACAAGTTTCAGTAAACCCTACAAACAATGAACTCTCCACTCTCTCATCCTCATATGCAACAACATACTGGAATGCCATAGAGAAATTAGATCTTCTAAATGAGGCCTAACCAGAGCACAAAAAACTGTATATAAGAAGGCAAATTAGGATGTAATTACTGTCTGAGCACATGTGTGAAAGCTCAATAATAGCACATACTTTGATTACCTTAAGCAAGTTAACAAGAGTAGGATCCACATTCTTATTTGCAAAAAGGTCTAATGAACGTGGCTACAAATAAGAAATGTCAAGAAATCAATGAAATGAATTCAAAAAACAAAATATATCTATCCATGTTTTATTCCCTCTCATGTATTAACTTCACCAATGTAAAAGTGAAGGTTAAAACAAAAGGGGTCAGAAATTATGCCATTCATTCATGTTGATGTAAATGAAAAACTATGGCAGTTATAAGACAAAATATTCTAATAACATTTATACCCCAATTATTTATTCAAAACCATCACTTGATTAGCTATAGTAAGAAAACTATAGCGAAGATAAGTGCCACTGTGGCAGCAGTGGTCAAGCCCATTGAAGACTTAATAGTATTCTTCTACGCAGGAAATAGGAGGATAGGGGCAGATACAGCCTGATGATTTTTGGCCGATACATCCTACTTATTAAACAATGCAATAATTTAAATCCAAATGAAATTTACCAGATAATGCTAGTACTAAAGTCAAAGCAGCATCATCTTAATATGTTTTGACATTAAAGTTATATTATCCCACAATCTTCTTCCTTCTTATGGTAAAGCTAAGCTCAATAATGGCTTTAGTTTTGATAAACAAATATGTTTCATTGGTGTATTAGAATTAAAATTTTATCATGGCATTAGCTTTGAATATGATAATATCAAAGATTACCACAAGAATTAGAAAAGGGAAGCAAAATAGCAAACAAAAGAGAATAAAATTAAGAATGCGTGTAGTTTAGCGTACTGATTTCAGGGGAAATGAGGAGACCAAAGAAAAGCTAGCACCGTGGATTGAAAAGCTAGAAGGAATGGAAGATTTGCCAAAACAAATATCCCAATAAAGACACCCTCCATCTTCCTTCTTTCCTCTATCATCTTTCATTGAGCTGAATAAGTTGATGTAAAAAAAGAATTATACACGCAGAAATAACCATAGTAATTCATTCAATTAACAAAAATGAATCTTAACAATCAATATATTTATGATCGTAATAAATAAAAATGTAAATTAGAAGCAATAAGAGACCTAGAATCCAAATGAACAGAGAACGAAGTAAAGAACTAACCTGAATCGGAGAATAAGATAACTATCGTAAAACCAAATAACTATCATAAACCTTGGGTTGTTTCACTTGCTGCAGAGAGAAGAAAGCAATTTTGGGTGGGAAAAAGGCAGAGAGAAGAAATCAGAGAAGAAGAAACGTCAAAGAAGAAATCAGAGAAGAAGAAACTTCATAGAAGAAATTAGCAAAATGGTGGGAAAGAACGCGCGAGAAGAAATTAAAATGTTACTTTTAAAGGAAAGAAGCAGACAGTGTAGAAGGAGAGAAAGCTAGAGGAGAGAGCAAAACTTTAAAAGGGAACAGAAATTATGGAACCTTCAAAAGTAAAGAAATCAGAGAAGAAACGCGCGAGAATCAAAATGTTTAATTAAACGAAAGTCAAACATCTTTTGCGACATTTTATTCAATAAAACGTCGAGATTCTTATTTTATGACATTTTATTGATAAAATGTTACAAAAAGTGTTACAAATTTGAGACGTTTTCATAAAATGTCACAAAAATTTTGAACCTTTCGTGACGTTTTTTAAACGTAAGAAAAAGTCTTCACAAACATCGTGGATTATCTTATTTTCTTGTAGTGATTGGTGAGTGTCATGACACCAAGCATCTAACTCCCTTTGCTTTAACCCACGATGTACCCAATTAAAAGACCATCTCCTTTATCTTTCACTTAAGCAAATTACTGTCTTTTTCTTCTTATTTATTCTCTCAAGCTTCGATACTCTCACTTTTTCTTTCACTGTCCTTATGTTAAACTTGTTCTATCATCCTTCACCTTACTACTTCAACACCTTACTACCTTATTCATGTTGATGAAACCCACTTCTATTATATCTTATTCTTGCACATATATGATGATCATGTGGTCCAAGGAAAGTTAGGGTTGAGTGTGGGTTGAAGATCTTGAAGCTTAATCAAGTAAGTAGCACCTAAACCTTTATGGGTTATTTAAATATAACCATATGTGATGATAGTTTGGGATGAAATGAACATGATAAAGGTGTTGAAATATGATGTTATGTTGATGAGGAATTAAGTACGTTATGCTATATTCTTGTTCATATGATGAGAAATAATTTATAAGTTGATATAGGGATGATTTTGAGATGAATTAAGGGTATAAATTATGTTTAAAAATGATCAAAAATGTTGACGAATGTATGGATACTTTGATGTTCTGTTTTTATTCATAAAATGAACAATGATTTGTAAATTATTTTGTGCATGTTTTGAATTGGAAATAACGGTGATCTTGATGAAGAAATGATGTATAATTGATAAAATAAGCTTAAGATATGTTATATGTACCTTGTAGGAGTTGAAGAACCGGAAATTTTGGAAGAAGTGTGGTTGAGTATGTTATATACAATGTTTTACTGAACATACATCTGTATTTTGGCTATAACTTGCTATGTGGATATCCAAATTAGATGAATTTTGATTTAGAGTACCCTCGAAATACATGGCTACAATTCTTATGAAATAATGAAATTTCAAATTTGTCCTTAAGAGTCATGAAATTTGAATTGAAGTTGAGAATGGTGTTTTGTTGAGGTATAAGAACAGTCTGTAGTATTTTGATTATAACTTGCATGATACTGAACCAAAATGTATGATTTGGATATCATTAGAAACGTAAGACATAGAGGAACATTTTATTAAAAGAAAGGGATGCTTAAAAACCTCTTTTTCTAGGTCAAAATGGTCATACAAAATTGACCTAAAAATTAATCATGAGAAAAACTGGAAAATGGCAGGAATACTGGGAAATTAGTTTCTGTCATGATCGTGGCATGGGATCCCACGATCGTGGGCAGTGATTTTTCATGGAAAAGTTTTGATTATACAAGGGTTGAACCAATTAAAGATGAAGTATATAATTATGATACTTTGGGACTTAATTTGGGCTTAAAATGAGGACATAATTTAGTGGATAAATTGCTTGATGCTATGCATGTGATGTTATGGATTTCATGATGAGAATGTGTAATTGAAGATGCCTAAACAATTAAATAGAGTTTGATAAATGGATGCAATCAAATTGGTATATGAATTAGTATGTAATGATGTTGTATTACAGATAGTAAATTCTAGAGAAATTGGTATGAAATTGGTGTTAAAATATGTGTTGAATTCGGATGAATGGAGGAGGAAATTAGCAGGGCACGATTGTGGCCTTTACAACACGATCGTGGCTAGACCCAAAATGTTTCTATCATGAACGTGGCAGGGACACTACAATCGTGGCCAGACCTAAAAAGGTAAAGAGAGGTCTTTTGAGTGAAGATTGAACCAATCAATACTAGAGTGCTTCCATATGATCTAAGTAGGTTTAAATGAGATCTTGAATGACCCTAGTCAATGAGAAATGAGGTGATTAAAGTGAGTAAACTGTATTAGGTATTAAAGAATGATTAAAAGATGTTCGTAATTGATTATGAGATGTGAATAAGGGAAATATACCCAGGATTGTCAATAAGCATGCATTATACCTTACACATACACATATGTGTATAATGAAATATTTATGTGATTATGCAATTAATAATGTGTGTGCACTATGTGTGTTGCATGAAATTGATATACAGGATTCAACATTTGCATCCAGACGTTTCCAAATCATGGAAGCTAATGCTAATCTAGAGCGTACTGTGAGTCGACCTAGATGGTCTCACTTTCATTGTTTGTTATGTTTTAAATTTCTGTATTGAATTACTACTGAATGTGAATGTGATTGATACAATTACGGACATTAATAATTTGAAGAGTTTGATAAATGTAGGAACATAGGAAGTGCTCATTGTATGTGTATTGGACTGAAATAAGTGATTCTCAACTTTATTGTTGAATGCCAGACATCGATCTGATGAATATATGTGAATGTGAATGTGGACAATTGAGCACTAGTGATTGTTTGAAAATATGTGAATATAGTGCATTTCATTAAATGAACGCATGAAAGATAAAGATTGTTATGACCAAAGTAGCCATCGAAAAAGAGGTTAAAGCTTAGAAATTGAAAAAGAGCTTAAAGCTCAGAATGTGGTAAGAGCCTTTGGCTCACTATGTAAAATGAGTCATATATCTCCAATGGATAAGGGACAGCTAATAATGAGCTCGGCATCCACAATGGATACGAGATAGTTATAGGCGATCAGTCACAACAATAACAATTGAAAGTGAGTCTCATGTACATTTCATATATAATTGTTATATATGTTTAAATGATTGAAATGCACTATTTGAATGATTTCTAAATGTGAAATATGAATTAAGTGAATATGAAGTGTATGTGATTGAACATGATGACTAGTGAAATGATGTGAATTATGTGACTACATAAATTGATATGTTATGCAATTGAGTGAGCCATCGAGGATGGTCTATCCACTGAGTTCGCAAAACTCAACCCAATATTGCAACATTTTTTTCAGGCTCAGGGAGATCTCTAGTTAGACAAATTGGAATCTAACCACTACTTTTGAGTAAGAGATAGAGGTTAAGATCAGTTAGTATCTACATATATTTTCTATAAAATTTGTATTAAATATTGTATTCCACAAGCTTCATTTATTGTATAAATGAATTATGTTTGTAATAATAGTTATGTTCAAAGACATTTTGTATTTTGTAATGGGCCCAAAAGATTATCGAAATTATGACAATGTGTTTAAAGTTTGATAATGTGTGAGTTTGTGATGAAATTTGTAATTGGTGATGTTTATAAATAAAATGGGCCAAAATGATTATGAGTTTTTCAAAAAATGCGTGTGATGTTGAGAAAATTTGCAAAGAGTTTTGTTTGACTACTCTAATGCACCGCTTTCACAGGGTGTGTGTCTAAATGTCCTCGAGATGTATGGATACATCCTCGGTGGAAGTGGGGTGCCACATTCACAACCTTTTCCTTTGGGCTAAACTTGAAAATGAAAAGATGATCCTCATTTAGAAATGCCTCTATCAGTTCTCTAAGCTTCTAATGCTTCAAAGTCCATAGTTTCATCACTAAGAAGGTTGTTATCTTTCTAAGGAAGAAACTGATCAATGCAGACTCCCATAAACTTGCACCTTATTTTAGGATGTAAATAAAGGGATAAACAATGGCTAAACTACACATGATGGTAGGTGGAATGTACTAGAGAGAAGTTCCAGGGGTGTTACTAAGCATTTCCTTCTAGTTGGGAGGTTTCAATGAAGGAGAAGAAGAGGAAGTTGGTGGTTCCAAAACCATTACAGGTTGGTATAATTGCGAGTGAGTTTTTGGGATTGGGTGGGATAGGTAGAGATAAAGGGCACTGAGAAAAATCTACTAGGGGGTAGCATCCTGCACAAGAACTAGATAAACAGTAACCATTCAAAGAAAAAAAGCAAACATGCTGATGTTGAAAAAAGGTATAAATACTTACTATAAACAATATGAATAAGAGCATAAGTCAAATATAATACCTTCATTCCCCTAAACAACCCCTTATGACTCAGAGAGAGAGGGGTAGAAAGCTAGAAGAAATAAGGTCTTAAATAGAGTAAGGAAAATAAAGAAAAGTTGGAACTGATATAAGGATTAAACTGGAGAAGGATGGACAACAAAAGAGAAGGAGCAGAGTTGTTTAAGGGAAGTAAAAGTGAATGAAATGAAGAGGAATATGGGTAGGGAAACGTAGCAGAAAATGGGTACAAAAAATAAGGTTTGAAATGAAGTAAGGAAAATAAAGAAAAGGTAGAACTTACATCAAGTTTAAGCTATATAATAATAGACAATAATGGAGTAAGAGTAAGTAGGTTGAGGGAAGTAGAGATGGATGAAATTTTGGGAAAATGGACAAGGAAATTAAAAGAAAAATGGACATGAAGATGAACACACATTGGCCATTAGAGAGGGGAAAGATTGGTTATCTTGATTTTAGTTGAACAAAATTGTATTATTTTTTTGAAATCAAAGAAAGTTATATTTCCAAAAAAAGGAAATAGCCAAGGCTTTACATGAGTTCAAATACATATTAGTCAACACGAACTTAGTGGATCTAACTTACAACATTAATATGGTATTATAGATTCTAGAGATCATTAGTAGTTGCTAAACATATTGTTCATGTTACTTTCTTATACATAAACTTCAAGGTGACTATGTGTCAATGCTCTATCTCAATAACTCTATAGTTTCAAATTCTTGCAACTACTTTGCAACTTCATGGATTGATCTATTGTTTAGTTCATCTAAGTAGTTTGACTTCGACTTCAACTTTAATTTTATTGGTTTATTACTTCTTCATACTTCTTTAGTTTTTCTATCCCCTTTATTATATTCTAGTTCTTCTATCTCATTCATCGTGTTTTACTTTTATATACCTATTGGTGTTTTCCCTTTACTAATTTTTCTTATGTCAAGCTCTTTATCCTCCTAATGTTGTTCAGTTAAAGAAACATTCCATCTTCTAGCCATTTCCGAGCTTATTTATAGTCTCTTTGTTTTACAAATCACAATATCCTTAACCTAAGTAATCATGCTAGTTAACCAGACTTAATTTTCGATGCTTTTGTTCTTAAAATATTAGGAATGATTTCCCACTACACAATCTACTCCCATTATTCTAATTGATAAAAGGTATTGTAAAGTTATTGGATCCTTCTATAATGTGTGTTAGTAAATAGGCATTTTAAGGACAAGTGTTTTACACTTTCATTCTCTTTATTACATAAGTTACAATCTAGATTGATGGTACTATACTTAGCTTATTTTTAATGACTAACTAAAGGATAAAGGAGGCCTTTGGAAGACTTAAATCAGACTACACTAATCTATACCATTGAACTCTTTATGATTGAGCTCTATATACAAATTTCTATAATTTGTTAGTAAAGATGTTAAAGGGATGTAAAAGCTAGATTATTTGTCTTTTGCATTAGAGTTTGGTATATAATTCGAAGTGTTTTCCATCACTAGAGACATTACCCTAGCTCTACAATTCTATCCCTCTTTTTATATAACTTCCTTCAACAAAGCATTTCCATGGATTACATATCTAATGTTCTAAATTTATGATACTAAATGTAGTGCCCCTAGCTCATTCCAATCATCATACTAGAAGGAAGTCATTTCTTAATTCCCAATTTTGATCTTTTTGACTCTACTTATATTAGCTTTTAGGTTAAGGATCTGCATGATTGTCCAAGAAGAATTGGTTTTTGGTTTCCTTTTATAAAAACTTACCGCTTTTAAGAAGTGCATATGGATCCATTCCCAAATCGTTTCCTTATTTTTGAATATTCTCCAATTCCTCTTTTTTTGTAGAACCATATTGGTGGTTCTAATGGAATTGACACCCAACCATAGGAAGTTCTTCATTTGGTTCTTTATTTCTCTTGTAAGATTCTTTGGGTACATGAAATGAGAGATCCAATACACCTATATATTGATTATTATGGAGATTATGAACTAGAGTCGGCTAGCAAAAGAGAGTCATTTATTCCTCCAATTGCTTATTCTTCTATAAACAAATTTAGAGAGGGGCTTGCAATCCCTATATGTTAACCTCTTTATGATTATTAACCTCTTTATGGTTATGGGGATGCATGGTACTTGAAAAGGTGGTTCTATAATGTTCAATCCTATGATTAAACTAAACAAAAAACCCTAGTGCATTAAGTTTATTAATAATATCAGGTGGCTTTTAGCTTTGTTAATTGCTAATCTTTACAAATGGTAGAAGACTTGAACAAAATCCATGAGAATCATCATTGAGATGGTATTTACCCCATATGAAAGAAGTAAATCATCTATAAAGTTTAGGTTTATAGTCTACAATTCCTTGCATTTATGATGATAGATGAATCTATTCTCCTTTTAGATGTTATAGATTGACAACCTATTAAAAACTTCTATACATAGCTAAAATAGATATGGGATATAAGGATAGCTAAAATAGATATGGGGATATAAGGTCTCCTAGTTTAAAATTTTTGGCCCCTTGAATTAATCTAGTTAGTTCTCCATTAGAAAGAATGTTGAAAGAGTTTGTTTCAACATATTGCTATAAACTGAAAAGGCTTTAGTGTATGTTGGATAAAATTCCAATTGGGGAATCAAAATCTTTTTAAAATTCAATCTTCATGGCATAACTTTTTGGTCTATTCTTTCTATGATAATTCTTAAAAGATTTTTATGATAAAAGGATGTTGTCCCTTATGTTTTTCCCTTTTATGAACGCTTCTTAATAAAGATTGGTGATAAAGGTGAGTACTTCCTTGAGTCTATTTTCTAACATCTTTTAAATGATCTTATAAATCAAGTTGCAACAAGAATTGGTCTATACATGATTTGGAGTTTTAGGCACCAAAGTGACAGGTTTTGTTTAATTGCTTTAGCAATATCCCATTTTTGAAGAATTACAATGCACTACTTGATCCTTCATTAGATGCTACGCTTTTTAGAAGAAGAAGTCACTAAAAATATCTAGACCTGTAGTATTTTTAAGGTTCATAGATAACAGAGGGATTTCAACATCTTTAGGACTAAAATGTCTTATGAGGAACTCATATTATTCTCAGGAGATTGTGTGATTAACAAATGCTTTATGGCCTTGCACAGAGGAACAAAAGTTATGGATCTATCCTAAGTATTTTTAGAAGTAATCATATTCCTTGCTTATTTGTTCTTCCTACTTTTAAATAACTTCTTCATTTTGATTTGGGAAAGAGTTGATTATATTAGAGTTCCTTCTTAAGATGATAGTACTATAGAAGAATTTCATACTTAATTCCCCCTCCCCCAAGCATTGCATTATGGATTTTTGCTTGTTTAGGAGCTTAGGGCTTGATTTTATTATTATTTTTTCAACTCATTTTTTAGAAAAGATTTCCTTTTAAATTCGAATAAGTTCTTCTTTAGATCTCTAAATGGCCATGGTGTTATAGGTTCTACTATAATTCAAGGTTTTAAGTTTAGCTTTAATAGCTTTAAGTTTTGCATCACACTTAAAAGATTTAAATCCTTGGATATTCTTTTCTAATCCCATCTTAATTGCATCCCCAAATCCTTTAGCATTGAAGAGATAATTACTAAATCTAAAAGGTTTTCTCATTCAAGTATCATCTTACAACTGTTTGATCTTAATAAAAATTAGAGAATGTGGCCTTACTAAGGGAAAATCTACATTACCAAGCTTGATAAATAGTAGATTTGTTTAAATTTTTCCTTTTTAACAATTTTCCCTTTTGATTATTGCTCTAAGTGAAAAAATTACCTTCAAAGTTTAAGTCCACTAAGCCAAGATTGCTAACAGATCTTATTAATTCTTCACTACGACTTCTTGACTTGTATTTTTCCACTTCTACTTTAAGGGGAAATAATATGGAATTAAAGTTCTTATCAATATCCATGGATTAGTTATTCCACTTCCTTCTTAAAGCAACTTGTTCAAGAGGACATTTCTCCAAAATTCTAGGTTAGTTGCACAAACAAAAGTAATAAATATCTCTCTAGGGTTAGGTGAAAAAAGAATTTTAATAGTTAGGCGCTAGTTTGAGGATGCCATTAGCGTTATTCTAACTTTGGATGATTCATAAGCAACTATAATGTCAAATTTGTAATGGTGATTATGATTAGTAATGATATACTACCTTTACTTTAGAAACTAAATCCTTTTACTACATTGATCTGACTTCAATTTAGTTTCTAATATTCTAATAATGATAGATTTTTAACTAAAAAAATAATGAAAGGTTTTCTATTATTAAATAATTTATGAAGAACTTTTTTCTTTTTATGGTAATTCAACCCTCTTACATTTTTCCAATGACTAACATTATTGGAGGTTTTTCTAGTTGGCCATAACCTAAGATTTTTCTTTTCTTCCTGATCTCCTTCTTGAGGTTTGAATGAATTCCATTTCATTTTTTCTTAAGTCATTTTTACTTGTTCTGGTGCAACTTAACTCCCCCTAGCTTGTCATGTGAATTCCCTCCTATTTGCTCCTGACTAGGGTTATTCCCTCTACAATTTATAGTTAGAAGTTTTGAAATAATTTCTTATTTAGATTGAGTTTGTGATTTGGTTTAATCTTGCTCCAAAGTATCTTACCTTCTTATATTTATTTGCTAGCAAGTTAGCTGATGGTGACTTTGGATCAACTAAATCATAGTTCCCTTTATAATTAATGCCTAGTTGAGAATGTACTTTAGTATTTCCCTCACATTCTTTTGTATCTTTATTCATAAGTTCTTCTTAGTCAAATTTCTAAAATATTCTACTTGTTGGTTTCTATAATTTCTGTTATTGCTCTAAGGTTAGTTTCAACTAATAACTTACTTTCACCATTGCCTTTATTATCTCATCATTTATACCAAACTTCAAGATTGGGATGGCTTTAGCTAGTCCAATCTTAACCTCGAGACACTCTAGCATATCTAATATGTTTCATGATTCCTATGGTTTAATCTAAACATAAGGGCCTCCCTATATAGCTATCGAAATAGCTTAATCTTATTATAGACTAATATTTTAATGGAATGTGGTGAAAGTTCACCTATATTGGTATATGCTTTAATCTTATCTTCTCCATGTCTATCACAAGTCTACATTTCTTGAGAGAGATTCATTTATTGTTGATGTACCTATTCCCCATCTTCAGAATCCTATTTAATGTTTATGTGTAGCTGAATCTATTCAAAATCAAAACTTCATTTAATCCTTCTTATTTTCAATTCATAATAGCATATGAGAGCGTTAGAGGGTAGATTGGTCCTTTGTTAATAAAGAAGCCAACTAAGGCATTAGAAAACTTGGAAGCTCCAACTTTGACTATTTGTAAAGGAGGAGCTAACAGGCTGCCTTTCTCTATAAAAGGAGGAGGAATGTAGTATAATCTCATTTAAGGAAAAGAGTCCCCTACCTGATAGGTTCTGATCACAGGTCTCATACATAATATATATCAAATATACGCAGTGGAAATAAAAAGAAATCTCAAAAAATAGATCTACTCATGCATATAGATATAGAAAAACAAAAACATGAAATGTAAGATGTTTACATACCTTTATGAAGATCTCCTTCGTTCTCTAATCTTCTCCACGTTGGGTTGTTGTAAACCACAATGATCAATGTAAACTGTCTCTAATGAAATTCCACACGAATATACAAAGATGAAACCTCACTAGGAGATAGCTAGAATTATTTCTTTGTGCTAGCAAAGACAAGAACTTATGAGAGACGTAGAGAGAAAAAGTGCATGTGTGTGAAAAAGAACCTATCTTTTTCATTTTTTGTGTCTTACACAAGATGCATGAAAATCATCTCAATTTTATGCACCATTTGGCCTTCCATAAACCCCATCACTAATGGAAAGTTATAGGAAGTTAATGGTCATGAATAGCATGCATTATTGGAAGTTATGGGAAATTAATGACTATGAATAACATTCATTAATGGAAGCCAACAACACTTATTTCTAATCCTTTCCATACAATGTTTTCTATCAGATCACATTACGATCCAATCCCGAAACATTCTCTCATATCTTGAATCACCATTCAAGACTAATTTAGTCATCCTTCAGATCTCTTATAGGTGTGACCTATTAAGTTCTCAGTTATGTTGGCCAATTAAATTAACACTTAATTCAAGTAAGTCAAAAGCGGTATCTACCAACACGTCATGACCCACAATTGACTGGAAAGTTAGTGGTTTGACTATGAACCCTTCCATATGCAATGCTGCTATACAATTTGTCCTTTCACCATCTATACCCCACTTGGTTCAAAGTATGGTCAAAGTGTCAACTCCCAGTAGACTAACTACGTCACATCTAGTCCGAGTGTTAATAAATCTTGTCCTGAGGATCCCATTACTCTATATATCATTGGAGACTTTCTTCATGACACATATCTACTCTTGCCAGAGACTCCCGAGTAATGACCGTGACAAGAGGCTGTGCGTATCATCTCCTTTTATCAAGAGTGGTGAATCCTTTATTGGCTATTCAATTACCTCCGAATACCTCAGGTTGTACCCAATCACCACCCTATAGTAATCCCTGAAAGGCACCGATGAATGCAGTAAGAACACAGAATCAGTATCTAAGATATCCTTGAGCGCCTCAAATTAAAAGAAACTTCCACCATTGCTATGATAAGACTATCATTGACACTGGAATAGAATATCCATATGATTGTCTCATAGTAGGTCAATCTAATGTACTTACTGCCCTTAGTAAGCATCCACATGTTAACTTTAAACAACTCATGTCTACAGCTTATGAGATATACTACTTGATCTAATCAAGGAGTATAACATGTGCTAGTCTACCCAAATTAATGATACCCCATCTCATTAATACTATGACTAGGGAAAGTTTAGATACTAACATAATTACACATGATAGAAATCTCATTATCATGATTTCTTCCATGCTCTGTTTTGGATCAAGGACTTCATTAAATCAATTTAAGATCAACATCAAATCCATAAATGTATAAACATCGAAATAATGAAAATTGCATTTATTAATCATAAACTGATTTATCCAATAAGTGTTAAAGGTGATTACCTTTAGAACACTTCTCTAACATAATGAAGTATACAAAACCACCTTTGTGTATGGACATCGGACTACATACATCAATATGTATTAGGTCTAAAAGTCCACTAGTTCATTCATCCTTTCCCTTAAAGGGTAACTTAGTCATCTTGCCTAATAAGCAAGATTCGCTTGTGTCATATGATTCATAATTAAATGACCCTAAACTACCACACTTGTGCTGTTTAGACATGCGTCTCTCACTTATATGGCCAAGGCGACAATGCCATAAGTAAGATGATTTCACATTATCTCATTTTTTTCTTTGTTATTATTGATGTTTAGAACCGGATTAGACATATCCAATATGTATATACCATTGAATAATGTACCCAAAGCATATAACATTCCATTCAAACAAATTGAACAACCATTGTTATTGAAATTTAAATGGAATCCAGCTTTAATAAGACTAGAAACAGACATTACATTTTTAGTCAAAGCAGGTACATAAAAACAACTATCCAATTCTAGTATAAGCCCACTAAGGAGAGTAAATACATATGTGCCCATAGCTAATGCAGCAACTCTTGCTCCACTACCCACTTGCAGGCTTGACTCTCTCTTATTGAGTTGTCTACTGTTCTTGAGGCCCTTCATGTTAGTACAAATGTGTGAGCCACAACTAGTATCTAATACTCATATGTTCTTATTAGAAATAGTATGAATATCAATAACATAAATACCTGAAGTAGATGGGGCATCAGATGCCTTCTTCTGCTTCAAGGACTCCAGATAAGCGTTGCAATTTCTCTTTCAGTGGCCATCCTTGCCACAGTGGAAGCAAGTTCCCTTCAAGGCAATCTTCTTTGCTTTCTTGAAACCTCCCTTAGGCCCTACGAACTTCTTCTTCTTTTGGCTCGTTTTCTTCAAACCATAAGAGTCCACCAACATCACAACCTTGTCCTTGTAGACAAATGGCTCAACTACTTTGAGAATGTTGACCACCTCGAGAATTGTGATGGATATATTGTTCATATAATAATTAAGCACAAAGTTTTAGTAATTATCAGTTAAACCCGTCAAAATTAAGTCAATACTTAATTCATGATCCAAAAGAAAATCCAAGTAGGCCAACCGCTCAATATAGCCATTCATCTTCAGTGCATACTGTACTGGAGATGTCCCATCAACCATCTTGGAGTGGAATAGCAATCGCAAAGTCTCGACCTTGCTTGCTCATCAAAGAGCTCCCTAAGATGATAAATAATGGTATGAGCATCCATAGCCTCGTACTACTTTTGCAGCTCCGGTGATATAGTGGCTAGCATAATACAATTAGCCATCTCGTTATCATCAAGATGCTTCCTATATGCCCTACGATCATCATCAGAAGCATCGGAGCAGGGGGATCAAAAAGTGATTCTTCCAAGACAAAACAAAGCTTCTCAGACTTGAGAATTAGTCTCAAATTCCTGAGCCAGTCAAGGAAGTTTGGTCCAGTCAACTTGTTAACCTCCATCAATGATCTTGGATTCACACTAGTACTTATGATGTTGACTCAAACAATAGCAACCTATTGTCAAATAGAGAAAAATTACAATGTACTTAAATGCATGTCTATAAGGACTTTAATAACACGCATTGTGGCTCCCACTATTTGCACAAATTCATAACCCTCAATGTAAATCTAAGAGAACTCATAGAAAAATTCTCCTAATGGGTCGATATCCAATATCCCAAAAAATGGCCTTGGGTTTGCCTAACAAACGACCTTAGTTCAACTAGTACGTGTCGATCATATCAATTGCATCTCCAAAGCAACTATAGGATCTAGTGCTATCAACTATTGATGTGTGCACACTCATTGGGCTATCAACTCTTGACACATGTACATCTAATGTACACTACCCAACTTCGCCTCTGTCCACGTTGACCTTGGGTTTGCCCGACAAACCAATGCTTCTAGTTAACACCAATCCATTAATCTGAAAATCCTATTTCCATAGTTCGAACATATCCATGTAGAGCAAGCTTGGGTTTGCCCAACAATCC
>JANZXP010000075.1:2425-16040 GCA_027576715.1 Erythroxylum flavicans
ATTTCCATGTATCTTAGGAAATCTGATACTATATTTAGTATAGACAATTGTATATATATTGACTATAGTTGTAACCTCCCGAATTTATGAGAATGAAATTATCTCTCCTCTGTTAATATTTTACAGTTATATATGTCGATAAAATTGTAGATATGTTATCCTAGTTATTTAGGACTTAAATTTATAGAATTTTTATTAGAATTATTAGGAAAAATCAAGACCTATAATGTTTCCTATTTATTCCTAAGATCAACTTTCTTTATGTAATTGATTCTTGATATTATATAAAGGCTACGAGGGTGTTGAGATTGTGTCAAGTCCTCAATTACATTCTCTGATATTGCCTGGTATCAGAGCGCTAAGTTAACCTCAGACCACCAAAGCCTCCCTTCCACACCTAAAACACTCTGACCTAACCAAAACCCTTACCATAAAACCCTCTGACCTATCCAAAAGCCTTGCCTCCATCCATCAAAACCAAAAACCAATTGCATAGAAGCAACCAGGAGGCACCAATGACTAGAACAGTATTGGTGGTGTCACTGAAAACCTTCCATGCACTAGCATGTGGCTATCATGCACCGTTGTCTGATAACCACCAGAGACGGTAGTTTGATGGGTATATTTGCCTTTTCATTGTGATCGGGGTTCTAGTCTTGTTTTATGTCAAATCTGACCAAAACCTGAGTATCTTGTCATCAGTATTGTCTATCATATGTTCCAGAGCATTGTCAGCAGAGTTAACATCATCCGTCAATCAATAAATTCATCAAATATATCAGGAGTAAGTCAGACTCTAGCAATAAGTCATTGATGAGTGTCCCCACAACTGTCTTAACAATGGGTTCCTCTAATCTACAAGTCACCAAATATTATTTGAAGAGCAACAACTATTCTTTCTGGTCTAAGAATGTAGAATTGTTCTTCAAAGGTCAAAGAAAGTTGTCCCATCTCCTATTTGATCCCCCAATTGATTAGAAAATAATGGAAAATTGGCAAGCTAATGGTGCACAATTGCTACATATTCTTTTCAACTCTATAGAACCTGAAATCTAAATCCCATTCTCTCATGTTAGTACTTGTAAGCAAGCTTGGTACAATGCTAAGCTTCTTTATTCCAATAATATGCTTTACATGTATGATATCTCTTTTGAGTTGTTTCAATCTAAATAGGAAGAAAATTTGATTGAATACGTTAAGAAAGTGAAACTTGCATTTGAGGAGTTGAATTCTCTGTTGCTCATTACATTTAATGTTAAGGAGCTACAAATCCAAAAGGAACACTTAGTGACTATAACGTTTCTAGCAAGATTGAAACCTGAGTTTGAGCCCATACAAGCACAAATCTTTGGAAGTGTAGACCTTCCATCCTTAGCTCGAGTATATCCTAGACTCTCTCATTCTATGGCTATGGAGAGTCCATTCAAGAACAAACTCTAAAATGTCAACACTTGCAGAACAATCTGGTTTACAAACCAGAGGAGGCCCTGGGGTAATTGGGGTGGACATAGTGGTCGTGGTGTTAGAGGACATGGAAGTGGTTCACGGCTCCACTAACTGTATTGTGATAGAGGTGGACATTATGAGAAGACCTATTGGGATAAGTATCCTCATTTGAGAGTAGATCATATGGCATCTCCTGAAGAACACTCTTCGACTACAAACTTCACAACCATCTGTTATCTTATCTCAAGGTGGATATTAGATTCTAGTGCCATTGATCATATTTCAGTAAAATAACTAATTTTGATCATGTGTTTCCTTTACCCTCTTCTTTTGCAACAACAAAAGGACTACGACTATGATGGAATCAGCAACGATAGTTAAACATACAAAACTAGTTTCCAGCAATTAAAGGCAAAAAGAACACATCACCGACCATGGTTAACCACACAAACCCAATTTCCAGCAATTGAAAACAGAAAAACATATCACCAACAGGTTTCTGGAGTTGGTGCTACTCAGTCCATGACAGCAAGGTCAACAGAGCAGCACTAGCCCACACGCCGATTGAACAGCAATTGCCAGCAGTTCATGGGGGTGCATGGGACACTTGCCAATGTTGCTTCTTTCTCTGTCTTGGGTTGAGGTGTCTCTACAGAGCTAGTTTACAGCAATTAAACGCAAAAAGAACACATCATTAACCATTGTTAATCACACAAACCTAATTTCTAGTAATTAAGAATAGAAAAACATATCACCAACAGATTTCTGGAGTTGGTGCGAATCAGTCCATGGCAGCAGGGTCAACAGAGCATCACCGGCCCACACCCTGATTAAACAGCAATTGTCGGCAATTTATGGGGGCGCGTGGGACACTCGCCAGTGTTGCTTCTTCCTCTATCTTGGCTTAAGGTTAGTTTTGGGTATGGGTATTCGGTTGTGAGAAAACAGGAATTAGATGCAGGGTTAGAAAACCTGCTCTAATACCATGCTGTGAATTAAGAAAAAGAGAGGAAGAGCTTACAAAAATCAGCAGCTCTTACTCCCTTTATATATTAGATTTTGTATATGGTAAGTTACAATTATAATCGTAATCAAATCAAATCATAATTCCTATGTAATCCCTAAAGATACTGCGTCATATCACCTAAAGAAACTGAATCATATCAAATCTTAATTTCTAACAAAGAGAAACAACAATGATCAACCTATGACAAGGAGCTTTATCTAATGGTACATTATCTTTATAATTAGCATCATTATCTCTCATACAATGAGTTTATTCTATATACAAATCATGAATCCCTTAAGCACTTCAAGTCCCAAACAAACTTGAACAAAAAGCATGATTTATGGAATGAAAGAATTGGCAATAAATGCATTGAGTAGAAAGTTATTTGTTACACTTATATCGATAAAAGTTGTGGGGTTCGAAAAAGGCAAAATGGTCATTTTTGATCCAAAGGTTTACAACTTTCGAAAATTTTAACTCTTATATTTCATAGAGTACAAATTAAACCCTAACATTTAGAAAATGTTTAAATATAACCCTAAAATAACAGATAAACTGACAGCTATGTGATGTTGTCAATTTTTTGCCAGGTCATCGCATTATTTTATTGCATCACAATGCCGGAGTCACTTTTTTAAAATAAAAATTAAAATAATCTACTGTGATAGTTGTTCTGATTCTTGTTTGATGGAGTTTTCCTTGTTGGGATTCATATGCGAAATGGAAATGGAGCCTGGAAAGTTGTTCATCAAAGGTATCTCATGGAACACTAATGAAGACCATCTTAAGGAGTATTTTCAAGTTTTTGGAGAAGTCGTTGAAGTTGTAACAGTGAAGCATCGAGCTAGTGGACATGCATGTGGATTTGGTTTTGTTGTTTTTTCTGATCCTAGTGTTGTCGAAAGAGTTGTGATGGAAAAGCACCTCATATATGGTAGAAACATAAGTTGCTAAGTTAAATTCTCATAGTTTGAATTCGGATTAATGCTAGTGATAGATGTTTTCTTTTCATTAGCATGAATCAGTGGGCTTCCTTCTATCTTCTTTCCTACTTGATATCAAATTACATTGTTTCATCTTATTACTGTGGTTGTGGACGTTTTATGTTGAAATATTGACAAGAGAGAAAACGTAAAAATTTGTCGATAGTGGACGTTTTATGTTGAAATATTGACAAGAGAAAATGTAAAAATTTGTCTTTACTTTCAAGGTAAAGTCGGGTGCTTCACTGGGTGAAGAAAAAAATATACTTTGATGCTAGGAGGACTGTAAAATATTTAACTTCTGGCATTCATGAGGCATTATAAGCATTGTCTTCCCAGTTTGTATATGTTTGCAACTCTAAGCACTGATCATATACTGGGACAGATAATAGGAATTATATTCATAATCATAACAACAAAAGGATCAAACTAACAGAAGAAATATTTCTTTTGGAATGACTTGCATATGAGTATTTAATTGGAAGGCACATTAAGCTATTTTAATACTAAGTGGAGTCATGACATGTTACAGGCTGACGCTAATGCCTTTACTTGTTTAGATGCCATAATTTTGTTGAGTAACTTCCACCTTATCATTTCCTTGGGAATGAACAGAAGAAATCACTCAGAAAAGTAGACGTTTTGTTGAGCTTCTGGATCAATTGCTTAACTAAATGGGAAACTATAGAAAATCAATATCATGTAAAGAGTGAAAGTTAAACTTTTTTTTTTGCTCTCTTATAGTATGAGGTAAGCCTCACTAGAATGCTTGATCATGCTAACCAATACAAATCTTGACGATGTTAGTGATAAAAAGGTTGAGAAGCATGCAATTAATATTCATTTCCAATTTATGAAATGTTCTTCTTGCATTACAAACACAGAGTTGTGTGTTTTTGGTTTGCTGATAAATGTTGGACTGTAAGAGCTCCATAATTTGTGAGCTTGGTTTTGTAAACATCTATAATGGTGTTTGTTTTCACGGTTACGCTTTCTCTTTCAGGTTGAGGCAAAGAAGGCAGTTCCTAGGGATGATCAAAACGTTCTGCACAAAAACAATAACAGCATCTAAGGATTACCTAGTCATGCACGCACAAAGAAGATATTTGTAGGAGGTTTAGCATCCACAGTCACAAAGAGTAATTTTAAGAAATACTTTGATCAGTTTGGCATAATTACAAATGTTGTGGTCATGTATGACCACTACACGCAAAGGGCAAGCGGTTTTGGTTTTATTAATTACAACTCACAGGAAGTAATAGATAGAGTGTTGCTCAAAACTGTTTATGAACCAAGAACGTAAAGAAGAGTTACAAGTAACAGCGAAACTCCATAAATCTCTCAAGCCTCCGAGATATGCAGCAATGTTATTGATACTATTTTGACAACAACAATAGTTACAATAACCACCTCCACTGTGATAGAGACAAGAGAAGATGAGGCAATAAGCAAGAAGAGAGTCATCAAATCATCCTTAAAAGCACCAAGAAAGCATCTTTACAATAGGGAAAGAGAGAAGATTTCAAAGTATCCAACGAAAAGAGAAAGGCCAGTGGTGAGAACGGAATTTTCTAGCCATTAAAATTATGTATAGGATTAAATTAAAACAAGTATATGGGTCCTGCAATGCCACGTCAGATCCACATGTCATTGCGGGGTCCAGTAGACATCAAAATATTATAAATATGTTTCAGGTCATTATCCTGGCAGAAAACTGTAAGTGTCACATAGCCGCCAGTTTTCCCGTTATTTTAGGGTTATATTTAAACGTTTTACAAATGTTATGGCTTAATTTATACTCTCTAAAACCTTAAGGTTAAATTCGTCAGAGGATGCAAAACGTTAGGGTCAAAAATGACCCTTTTGTCATTTGAAAAACTAAAAAGAGAATGTGTTTCAAATCAAGATTTTCAGATAATTTATTCAAAAATTGCAGTTGGACAAAAGGACCACTTCCTTTTGTGGTCCACGATGACTTTTCAAAGGAAATCAGCTTTGCCTACCCAATACTTCTATAAGGGAGTATGTGGTTTGGGAACCACATAGAGGAGGGGCAATAGTTTACTTTGGAAGAGATAAAACCATAGTAATGATTGAAGATTGCTTTTATTGACCGCAAGATGTGTCTAAGGCCATACGGCAATGTCGAACTCAATTAGCTAAAGAAAAGAAATAAAATTCTAGACTATACATATCACTACCCATGCCTCGTGAACCGTGGCAAGACATAAGTATGAATTTTGTATTGGAAGTCCCTAAATCGAGAGGTTATGATTCTATTTTTGTCTTGGTGGGTATCAACAATTTATTGTCAACTGGAAAGAAAGATCGAAGTCTAGTAACACTTGGATTTAAGTTGAATCCATACTTATATGGTTTGTATTCATCAAATTCTAAATCAAGGATGACTTCAAACAAGCTAAGAGAATTGATGCAAACAAGAAAATTTATGAAAGAAATAAAAGAGAGTAAATTAGTCAACCACAAGCTTTAATATGGTAAGATGAAGAGTAAGAGTTGAGATAACAACAAAGACTAAAATTTAGTTTATGCTAAGATTCCTTATTAACCCAGACCTCATGACTCAGTGAGATTTCAACTGGGTGTTGATGATGATGATGATACTAAGATTCCCTATTAAATAGAAAATAGTAGTAAGTTATATATGTTATTATAGTTGTACATATGTTATCCTAGTTATTTAAGACTTATAGAATTTTTATTAAAATGTAATTCAATTTTGTTTTGGATATTTAAGTTAGAAACCCCTTTCCTACTAAAATCAGGATCCTAAGAACTTTTTTATAAATATATGTATAAAAAATATGGGATACTAATAACAAATATCCCATATTTTTTTATAAACTTAAGTTTTCAATTAAAAGGTATGATGCTTTTGTCTAAAGAGTGATTTTTAGACCCTAGAAGTGATTCCTAGTTTCCTACCCTCCATTACTTGTTTTCCTTACTAAATTCCAACAATTTTAAGATGAATTTCCAATGACCAAAATTCTGAATTTGAGAAATATCACACCCAAAATTATAGCCATATCAAACCATAAAATTCTAACCTAAATTTTCAACAATCAAATCCTAAAAATCCAGTTGTACCCAAATATAAAATTCCAACATCCCAAGCTGAAATCCAAACCTAAAATCTGAATTTTTAGCAGCCCAGTAACAATCACAACCCATATTTCCTAGTCTCTATGAGCTTTAGCTACTAGTTAGATGGAAGAAATAAAGTGAAACGCTGCAAATAGCCATCACATGAAAAAAAATGCAACAGTCAACCTCCAGAAGAATATAGCAAATATATTAAGCACAAGAATAATATATCCATAATCAAAATTTCACATGTAAATATGAAATGCACAATGTTTTGTGAAGATGTAAATATGAAATGCACAATGTTTTGTGAAGATAAATGTATGTTGTATCATGACATCATAATGTGAACGGTTTTAAGTGGAAACCAGGCCTTCCTACTAAGCCTAAATTATAGAAAATAAACAAGTTCATATGTAAAAGTGGAACAGTTAACAACACTTGTTTGATGCCAATAATTTTTGGCTATACAAAATGAGTTTCAATCAGATTGCATGAAATTGAAGTAAAAGTTTGATCCTTGCTTACATGAGAAGGCAGAGCAATTGACTTGGCCTTTTTGTATTCCCTAAGAGCAAAGTCATATTCACCCTTGCTAATGCTCCAACGAATTGTACTAGGCAAATTAAACAATGTTCGGAATCTTTGAAACATCCCTTGAACAGATCTTATTTTTTCAGCTTGAGCCTGTTGTTTAGAATAGAAACAAATCAAGTCTTCCATGTCGCATTAAAAATGTATGAAGTCCCATGAAAATCCCAAAACATTAAACCAAAAGAACCTGTCTCTCAAATAGAGGTTCAAGAGCACAATTAGCCAATGATGTAACTCCTTGCATGCAATTATACAGGTGAGAAGATCCAAATCCTTCAGGGTCTTCTTCAATCCATTTCAATTTTGATTCAATATCTGCAAACAGATCTCCACTTTAGAATCAAAAATATGTAAAAGAGTGGCCAATTGCAAGAAAAAAAGGTTTGAAAAAATGACCGAAGATGGATTAGCCATCGATATGTTTAAAATTAGCATCGATGTGAAGCTAATGTTCATATACCATCAATTGTAGTTTTACAAGAGACAAAGCAATCAAAATTGTCTTTGACTAATTATTTTCTTTCTTGATTTCTTCCCTTTAGATCAGTTTTCAAAGCAAGAGCACCAGCTTCCAAGTCTGCTGAACTTGTGTCTTGATGTATTCGAGATAAAAATAACTTTGAGTCAAACTTTTTGGAGAAGTATAACAACTTTTCTGTGAACACATAAAAAAGAGAGTCACTATAATGTTCATCAATAATAAAGTCATGAAAGTTACATAATAATAAATGTGTAAAATGAGATTAATAATATATTTTGGTTGATCAAGGATTAACTCTTATGAAAAATTAGACATAAAGTTGACATAAGACTCAAAATAAGATTATTAAATTTCAAATATATATAGGTCTCAAATAATCAACAACCCTTAAACATTATCAAAGAAGAATATTTAGATTAAATAGCAATAGTTGGCTTTTTAAGCATTATGATCAGAGTCTTGGAAGCATGTTTGTAATAAGACAAAAACAACAATATCATAAAAATTTTCTATATAAACTTTCATTGTTATAACTGGACAAGCCCCAAATCTTTGCAAATATTTTATAAAGTTGTTCGCTTGGCTACAATAGCATACTTCTACCACATTATAAACTATAAATGGCTACATCAGATATGCCTTAAAGGCCATGTTTTTTATAGCTCCAATTGGAAATAAATAAATCCATTATAGCCAATTTTAGTGCATATCCCTAATAAAGACATGCATCTAGTCTGTACTTAGAAATGTTATTTGCCAAAAGACTTGCCAATTGGTTTTCCAATATTGTACATTAACAACATTCAACTATAATTTTTATAGAAAATCTAGTTTCTTTAAAAAGAGAAAGGAACTTCTAAAAAAATAAATAAGAATGAAATAATTCCAATAGAATAATGTTCAATACAATCACGTCCCTAGATCAACAACCTATAACATGGTATTAGAGCCTCTACATTTAGGAATTATGAAGTTCAAGTCATATAGTCCTCATTTCTAGTGGATAACTAAGTGTTTTATATACATTTTAAGTGAGGGAGCATCTCAAAGTAATACCAAATAATTCCTAAACCTCACATAATAGCTTAAGCTTTTGGATTTGATGACTACCTAAATATTTATATGAAATTTTAAAATCGTCATACACCTTTCTTCCCACTAGACTTCTATCACCCATGAACATGGAAGCCAACATTAAGTCTTGTCTATAGAGCTTTCAATTTTAGTATTTAGTTCATGAACATTTCTTTAAGTAATTTGTTTCCTAGCTATGCTTGTCTTGCTTTTCTTTCTTTTCCTTTTCAATTATCTCAATTTGTTTTGTGCTCAACTAACTCCTTGTTTAAAATTTAGCTAGCTCTCAATAAAAAATAATTCATCCTATGACTTTTATGGAACATTTTGTACTATCTGCTATAATCTGATATAAAGTATTCATACGTTTTACAACTAGGATTTTGTAGCTGGATTAAAAATGTGACAAGAAGATGTCACTAAAGCTAACAAGTAAATTCTACTGCTTAACAATTAGGCCAACTATTAGACTCCTAAGTCAGAGATAGCGGAATCATGCAGGCATTAGTGAGCCTTGACTAATGTTTGACGCGCAGAACAACTGAAGAAGGCAAAGAATTGCGAGGAGGCAAGGACCAAAAAGGGAAATGTCAAGCATTGGCATGCATTGGTGCACATTAGCGAAAATTGTCGACGAGATGCAAGATTCGGATGTGAGATCAAAAGAAGACTTGAGATGGACATTGTGTAGAAGGTTAGCTAGATCACACGCATGACGAAAATATGCGGGAATTTCAAGGTGACTTAGCAAGTAGATCTTTTAGGTGAGTTTCAAACCTTATACGAACTAACTTGGCTAAGACTGAGTTCTTGAAGGAATAAGGACTTAGTGTGTGCTCAAATGGACGAACCATGGCTAATAAAGTTGGCATGAGAAAGCATTGGACAAACCAGTGTGCTATTGGGTTGGATGACTAACCATCAAAAAATAAAGATGAGATCTTGAATGATGTGGTAGATAAGATCACAGTAGCAAAACATCAGCTTTAAAGGATAAAGATCACGGGAGAGGATCTTTTGAAGATAGTGGGGAGAGGATCTTTTGAAGATAGTGGGCACCTTTATGGATAAGGGTAGATCGTGTGTAATCTTTTATCTTGTTATTGTAATGTAGCTTAATCTTATTAGATAGAGTCCTAATTAGATAGGGATGTCATTCTATTAGTTAGTGTGATGTAATCTAATAAGGATAAGATAGGGCAAGATTGTGATCTTAGCTACTAGAGTTCTATTAGTATTCTAACTTAGTCATCTAAAGGTGCCTATAAAAATTCATTTGAGCTTTGTTCTTCTTAAGAAGTGAGTGTGGGAGACACTTAGAGATTGAGAGAGCATTCCTTTGTATATTTTGAGGGAAGTACTAAAGGTTGGCATTTGTCGTATCTTTTCCCATGTTCTTATTGTTTCCACAAATATTTAGTTCTTTCGTAGTTTTCTTGCAAGGACGTGAGAGTGAAAAACTACAAGGGTCGTGAGGCATTCGATAACAAGTAGGTTGGTTGACAATTACAAGACAAGGCTGAATCTTGCTTTAACAGAGCTAAGTGAGATTATTGTGCAAAGGGGTTAGCACATCTTGTGGGACAAATTCGTGCTTGAAGGAAAACCTTTGTAACACCAGCCATGCTCCATGGTAAGTATTGACCCATAAAATAGATGCGTAATCATAAGTTAATAGTGAGGAAATAAGAATGCTTCGTTGGATTTGCAACTTTATAAGAAGAGATAAGGTTAGGAATGATGTAGTAAAAGACAAGTTAGGGGTGAATAAAATTGATAGTAAAATGAAAGAAACAAGACTTAAGTAGTTCAGATATGCTAAGAGGATGCACATGACGTCCCAATGAGAAAATACAAAAAGATCAAACTTACAGATTATAAAAGAAGAAAAGAAAGACTAGAAGAATTAGGGAAAAAATGATTAGGAACAATATGGCCCTACTAAAGCTTACTAAGAACTTGCTCCTAAACAAAAACTTTGGCAAACTAAGATACAAGTAGTGTACTCTAAATAGAGAGGTCTTTCTTTTTTCATATGCCTTTTGAACATTTTTCTTCATTTTTTGTGTCTTTTAATTAGCCTAAACACTTTTGTTTGAAACACTTGTTCCTTTAGTTATTTTATTTATTTATGTGAAATTCAGAGAATAGTTAACTTAGGGCTTGATACCAACTCAAGAACCTTGTACCCTTTATACAAAACTAATTACATAAGGAAAAGATCTTAGGAATAGAGGAAATCACACAATAAAGAGGAGATCATACCCTCCCTAAATATAGATATTTCCTAACATCTAATATAGATATTTGCTATCACTCCCTCTCAAGCTGGAGCATACATATCATAAGCTCCGAGCTTGTTACATATAGGTTCCAACTAAGACCCTCCTAATGGCTTGTTAAATAAATCAACAAGTTGAAGCTTTCCACGAACAAAGTGACAGTCCACCTGCATATGTTTGGTTCTCTCATCAAAGAATGGATTCGAGGCAATATGAATGGTTGCTTGATTATCACACACAAACTTCATTAGAGTGGAGCACTCAAAACCAAGTTTCCTAGGAAGATGTTTTAACCAAATCAACTCAAATATAGTGTACAACATGGCCATGTACTCAGACTCAGCACTAGAACATGCAACAAACTGACTGCATTTTATTTTTCCATGACACTATGTTTCCACCCAAAAATACACAATAGCTTGAAGTAGGCTTTCTGTCATAAAAGCCTGCCCAATCAGCATCTGTATAACCTTGAATCTAAATGTGTCCATGATGTTGGTAAAGAAGACCTTGCCCTGGATAGCCTTTTCAAATATCTCAAAATTCTAATAACTGCATCCCAATGACTAGTTCGTGGAGATCCCATAAACTGGTCACTACACTTGTAGCAAATGAGATATCTAGATGAGTAACACTCAAATAATTCAATATACCAATAAGTCTTCGATACTTACTTACATCTTCCAACTACTCTCCTTTATCAGCATTAAGTTTTATATTTGGTTCCATGGGGCTATCAACTAACTTTGTTCCTAATAACCCGTTTCATTTAGAAGATCAAGGACGTACTTTCTTTGAGATAGATGAATCCCCATCTTCGACCTTGCTATCTCAATACCCAAAAAATATTTTAGTAAACCAAGATCCTTTGTTTGAAATTTAGTCTGTAAGAATGACTTTAAAGACTAGATTCGTATGTTATCATCTCCAATAATAATAGTATCATCAACATAAACGATCAAAGAATTTTACCAGCCTTGGAGTGACGCTAAAACATAGAGTAATCCACACCATATCTGTATACCAATGGATTCATATGAAGGTATACAAATGTTGATTGGATGTAACTTTATACGAGCTCAACATGGAGGAGTAAGGTTAGAAGGAACAACTGTATCCTTCTATAAGAATGTATCAATGATACAAACTAGCACAGAAATAGTAGCAAAATATGCTACACTAGAATTAGAATTAAGTTTTGAAGAATATTATACCATTAAAGAAATGGTATATTACAATATTGAGAAAAGTATTCCCCAATACAGTAAAGAAATTACGGAAGCATTAAAAGAATTAAAAGAACTTGAATATATAGGGAAAAATCCTCAGAAACATTGGATCAAGAATAAAGTGGTTTGTAAGTTGCAAATTATTAATCCTGAAATAACTATTCAGGACAAACCACTAAAGCATGTCACTCCTTTAATGGAGGCACAATTTAAGAAACATACAGAAGCATTATTAAATTTAGGAGTTATAAGACCATCAAATTCCAGACATAGGACTATGGCTATGCTAGTCTATTCGGGAACAACTATTGATCCAAAAACAGGAGAAACAAAACATGGAAAAAAAAGATGATCCTACAGGATATAGACCATTGGAAAATCTTCGAATTGATGAACAACAGAAATGCTTGTTAGATGCATTATAGAGAGCATCAAACATCAAACAGAAACATGATGCTTGCTGTGCAACACAATATTATTTTAGCAAAATCTTGGAACCTCCTCGAGGAAAGAGTTATTCATATTATGCTCTTACTAATGGACCTGATAAAGGCATATATTGTTATTATTTAACTCTGTGCAGGTCAATAGGCTCCATGAAGAAACCCAAGTTTAAAGGATTCTATTCCTTTAATGAAGCACTTAATTACATCTGGGATTATATCACAGATCCAAATGAAGAAATCTTCATTGAAGATGAACCACGTGCAGGACCCTTGATCGAACAGTATGATCAAGAAATCAGACTGCTATCTCAAGAGGTTGGTGAATTAATTGAAACCATCCATGAATTAAAAAAGGAACGTCTGGAAGCTGAGGTCAGTAGCAATGAAGATAAACAAGAAATAATTATGATGGAACGACTGAGTCAAAAATAAGAAATAATATATGGCGGTGATTCTATTGCTGGATCAAGCCAAAAGGAGGAAGGACAAGAGGATAGACGAAATCCTCGTTATCTCAAAAGAAAATGAGATAATGATCGACAAGAAAGGATGGAAATCTCCATCATTCACAGAAAACATCACAGCTGTAAATACTATGCATAAAAGTGGAACTAATAATTCCACTAAGTGTTTGTCAGTTTGTAATAATTAGATTAGGTGGCAGACAACATATTTAAATAGTGTGTGTCAATTTGTAATAATTAAATTGAGTGGCAGATAGAATATTTAGGAAAAGCAATTGAATTATTCGCTTTGGGGCCCAATGTGCACCCGGGATAATTATTCCAACACCTAAATTATTCTAAGCTCTGGCTATAAAAGCCCTTGTATGTAAGCAGAGAAGGCAAGCGAAGCACCTAAAAACGCTCTGAAACTTCTCTCTAAGCCTCCTGTAAAATTTCTCTCAATCAATAAAAGTCTGGTTTGTTACAGTTCATGTGCAATACTCCCTTATTGTTCATA
>JANZXP010000075.1:33732-58209 GCA_027576715.1 Erythroxylum flavicans
GACTCAGAAGAATACCCCGTTAGGCAACGGGAGTATACCTATTGCATGCAAGTCAGGGATAGAGGTCGGGATCAGTTTGCGTCTGCATTGTATTTCTTTATTTTACACTGAATTGTATTTTCCGCAAAATTTTGTATTATTTGTAATTGAACATTCCGGTTGTAATAAATTTTGGAAATTGGAAATGGTTTGTAATTTGTAATAGGCCCAAATGGTTATTGAAAATTTTATTAATTATATTGTTTTGTTGAAAATGGTTATAAAATAAAATGAGCCAATTAAATTATCAATTTTCTGTACTTTATGTTATTGGTTTCAAAAAAAAAGAGAGAGGGTTTTGTAAAAGAAATTGATTAAAGTGTAATATGTTTCGCTTTCGATTTGAGCTAATCGAAATTCTGGTATAAAACAAAATTTTGGCAACTCTTGTAAACGAAATATTTCTGAATAAAAGTGGGCCCACATTTATGATTATTGATTTGCGTGTATTCGTAAGAAAAAAAATATTTTTACCGACTTTTGATTGTTTAGTGATGTAGCACACCACCCTCGCGGGGTACGGACTCAGATATCACCATCGATATCAGGTTCGGGTCCAGCGGGAGTGGGGTGTTACATTATCATACATCATTTTATTATCCACGTCATTAAAATAATGTGCTCGAATCTTTGGGAGATTTTCTCAAAGAAATCAACCATTTCTCTGAGACATCAATTATCTCCACCTCTATTGGACCTTATCCAGGTGAATTTGTTCCTGGTGAACCAGAAGCATTAGAAGTTGATATTCTAGGTTCTAATAGCCCCCAATAGGACACAGGAGAACCAATCCCAGATATTGTAGGACCTTCTCAACCTGATAACTATATCTTCCAAGATGCTCAATACCCTAATGATGATCCTTATAACCCTAACGAAGATGAGTTAAATCATTTCCTGCATGAACTCCACAAATGTGAGCTCAGTCCTAGTAAATGACGAAAGACTTTTCCAAGTCATTCTGATAGCTCAAGTGATCCAGACTCACTGTCCAATTTGCAATCATGGCATTAACCTATTAGTGACACCTAATACATTGGTTGCCATCATGGGACTTGTCTTTTTAGACTTTTAGTCTTTTTAGAGTTTTGTTGTTTTCTTTTGAAGTTTTTGATAAAGAAGAATCAGCATGGCCCATAAGCACTATGTCAGGATTCCTTCTTATCACGTTATTGTTTGCTTTTAGGAAAGTAGATTACTTTACTGTTTTCTTTTAGAAAAGTAGCTAGCTTTTGTTAAAGTAGCTTTGATAAAGTGTCATCATTGTCCTTTACTTTTCTAAAGTAGTCATGAGTGTGTTCTTAGGTAGATTTACCTTTGTAACCCTTGCTTCGCCTATAAAAGCAAGGCTTCTTTTCATTTGTAAGGACGGTGAACTTAAATTGTAAATGAGCAAATTAGTTAATATGAATATCAGTTTGAGTGTTCATCTCTCAGTTCTCTCTTTCCTAAAAGATGAGTGTTTGAGTGAGTGAATGTTTACTACTCATCTGGATATAGAGATAAGTATGCTTTACACTTGTCTCGCTTAAGGATCTTGCATATCAAAAAGTCTTGAAAGTCAAAGACTGCCTATTTCCAAACAATTCCGTTATATGAGATTAGAACTAACGGGGAAAGAAGGTAGATACTGAGGGGTAAGGTTCCTAAGAGGAAAGCTGAGAGTTGTGAGCCTGTTGAGCTAAGAGGGCGTGTGAGGACATTCTGTCTCGGCCATCATACCTGAAACTTACATTTTCCAATAGTCTACCGGTCCGTTTTGGAGTAGTGTGTGATCTCTAGATTAGGTGTTGTTTATGATGTTGTCGTATGTCGAGGACATACTGGTACGTCTAGGACATACTGGTACGTCTAGGACGTATCCTTTCCTTATGTGCCCTTCGAGGTCCCTGAGTGGTAGTTTTGACCGTACGTTGTGGGGCCCTTCAGGGCCTAGATCAACACGGGGGTATATCTGTCCCTGAAAGATAAGGAGATAAGTGGATTTGGTGTCCGTTACCTTCAACTCGAGTTTTGGGTAGCTCAATGGTATTATAGCCATTAGGTTGCAGCCTGGGTATTCGTTGCGTCACGAGTTTGAATCCCCAAATGTTAAAAGGTTTCGGCCGTACGTTGTGGGGCTAGTTATACCATCAGCGTATGTCCTTTGATGAACATGAAGCAAGCCACATCACCTAATATGCAACCTTTGGTGGAATCAATTTTCACAATTTGAGCATAGTACTTGGGCAATCCATCCTCATTGTTGCAAAATATCCATATCTGACCAACTTTAAAATTTTCAATCGATTTTTGAGCATTAAAGTCAAAGAACTCTGCTTTCGAAATTTCAATACCATTGTTGATGTCAGGTCCCAAATAAGCCTCTTTTAGATCAACCGACTAAGTCTCTTATATAGAACGTTTTGCTTCAAATTCTTCTCTAGATTTTTTCACGTCATCCAAAGAAGATTTTGAAGATGAATAAATGTGATGATTACTAACAAACTCTCCTCTATCCACATGGATGTTAATCTCTTCAATATTTTAAGGGAACGAAGCTGGGTCAAGTTCAAAAGATCCTTTTGGTATACATACTCTTTCCTTGCCCGCTAGTTTAAATGAGGAATCATATGGGAGAACTAAAGAAGTTTAGCTAATGGAACTTGAAAACTCTCCTTACCAAGTCGAAAGAAAACACCCACAACCCTTAGCTTATGCAAGTATGCATCTCACATAACAACATGAAACAACGTCATTTTAGTGAGGATTCCTTAACACGTGGCAGTGTCATGTCAATAAAGATAACGGTGAGACTAACGTTAGGCTAGAATTGAAAAAATTGAAAGTTTAGGCAATTTTTTGCTACTTTTTAAAGTTCAGGTTATAATTGAAAAATAACATACAATTTACTAATTATTATTTGTATATAAAAAGTATTAATATATGATTAATTACTTAAACATAAGATTTAATATGTAATTAAATCATTTAATATATGAAACTAAGATAAGAAAATAAAATGTTTGCATTCTTATATTGTTCGTTATTGTCATTAGAAAATAATAGTACAAATAAAAAAATTTTGGAAAAGAATTTTTCTAACATGATAGCAAATTTACAAATACACATTCATGATAAAAACTTATGGTAGTTAAATACATAGCAGAAAATAGTTTATGTGAATTTTTCTTATTTCATATGACTTTAAAATAGTTTTTAAGATATAAGTGTATACTCATTATTTAACATAATGTGAAATTGTAAAAGTTTGAGTAAAAAATTTTACACTTTACTTAGTATAATAAAGTCATTTCTGCAATGCACGTTATCATAAAGAAAGACATAAGATAGAGTCTATTTAGACAAACTTATAATTGACTATTTAATTTTTATGGTTATGTAATGATGTTATATATAAAAACTTTATTTTTGAATATGAATTTACTAATTTAATTTCGACATATGTCTATTTACTTTTATTGATAAACGGAGGAAAATTCAAGTACTCCTGATAATTCAACTGCTTTAAGAAGATTCAATGATCCAATTTGGACTCATACTAGATTAATTCATGGAATGAAGAACCATAACATTTGTTTATATTGTAATAAGCATTTGAAAAGAAGGAGACCAAATTAAAGAAGTATTTAACTGGGATCAAAGGTGACGTAAAGCCTTGTAGTAAAGTCAGTCATGACATTAAATGACAAATGAAGATTTTACTTGAAAGTATCAACAAGAGAAAGATAGAAGACAAAGACTGAACTATGAAATTGGTAGTAAAAGTTCTTTTTTCAGTGGTCAAGATGATAGTAGGGATATTGAAAGTGATGATATTCTTACCCAACAACAACAAAATGTTGCACTTAATGTGAGAAAAAGAAGAAGGCAAGTGTATAACGTTTTTTGCATCATACGTTACTCTTAGAGCTCAGTCTTTAATCTGTAATGCTTACAATCAAAAGAAGTAACTCATAATGTAAATATAGCAATGGCTAAATGGTGGTATAATTTACGTATGTCATACAATATTGCCCAACCTTATCATTACCAGCCTGTGGTGGATGATATTGCTTTTTCTTTCTAAGATATAAATCTCCTTTAATTGATGAATACAGAGGTAAACTTTTGTGTAGCTCTATTTATGAAATAAATAGTTATTTGGATTAAAGAAGAATGACTTGGACAATTTATGAGTATTTAATCATGTGTGATAGTTGGATAAATAGAATACAGGAATCTATTATCATTTTTTAGTTTATTATGCTAAGGGAATGACATTTTTAAAGTCTATTGATACATTTTTCCTTGTTAGAAATGTTGATGCTCTATTTTAGATATTTGATGAAGTTATAAATGAATTTGGGGCCAAAAAATATTGTTCAATTCATTACTGATAATAATGTTGCTTACAAAACAATTGGGAAAAGATTGTAAAACAATTTTATTAGACTTCTTATGCTACACATTACATTGACCTGATGTTGGATAAGAAATGTTATATACTTTCCTATTATTGATGAAACTATGCATAAAGCAAAAAAACTGACCAAATTTATTTATAATTGTGCATAGTTCCCAAATCTGATGAGAAAGGATTTCACTAATAGTAGGAATTTATGTCGTCCTATAATTACAAAATTTATGACTAATTTCTTATCACTTCAATGTTTTGTTTTAATGAAGAAGGAGCTAAAACAAAACTTTACAAGTGATAAGCAAGTCACATCTCAGTATGTCATGTCTAATTCTAGAGTGAAGGTTTCTAGAATTGTACTTAAAGATCATTAATTTTAGTCTCAATGTCAATTTGTAATTCAATTATGAGCTTTAGGTAAGAGTTCTATGTCTGGGTATAATAAAGAGAAACAAAATTGAGTTATTTTTAAGCTGTCATGGAGAGGGTGAAGGAAGCAATTAAGGCTAATGTGAAAAAAAGGTCTGCTTTGTATACACCTTATCGTGTAATTATCAATAAGATAAGAGAAAGACAATTTTACTCTCTGTTGTTTGCAATTTGGGCATTTTTAATCCTATTATCTATTTTAAGCCAAGTTTTACAAAGAAAATTAAAGTTTATAAGGAAATGTTATTAACTATTACGACAATTATTGCCCATAAGATAATACAATATCTCTTAAGCTTATAAATTGATGTTTATAAAGATGCGTCTAGTGATTTTGGGATGCCCATTGCTATTTGTCAAAGAAACAAACTTAATCCATGTATATATAGATATAATATAGATATATATATATATATATTTCTTGAATTTTGTTACTTGATGGAAATTAATCATCATTTTATTTTGTTTATAAGCTTACTTTTGAAGTCTTATCATTAATTGATGAGACCAATTCAAAAATGATGTTTTGAAATTATAAAGGTTAGCAATTCAAATTTTGAGTCAATGTGTGAGTGAAACAGGGTATAAAATAAATTGGAGCATATTTAAATTCATCCATTCCAAGAAAAGGAATAGATTGGAATACAAAATATTGAACAACTTGGTCTTTGTTAGATATAATTTAAAACGTTAAGAAAGGTATGTTATTATCATTATTAAATTGAATATAATTTTTTTAATTTTTAATGATGTAATTTTATTTGTTTATTAGAAATCTTAAGTTCTTAACATAACAAGTAGTTAGATCTAATTTCCCTTGTCATATCGATCTTTTAGCGAACTGAGTTTTTAAGAAATTGAGTTTGATAAATGAAAGTGACTTAGAAGATAATATTGAATAGAAAAGTATTATCATGTCATCTAGTGCAATAAATTTGAATGATGAAGATGATGAGGTTTCTCTCAATGATGAGAATTTTGTACCAAATAATAAATGAAGTCAATGTGATTTGAGCGAATATTCAATTGAAAGAAGTTCTAGGTTTTTCATTTCAATGGAATGGGCTCTACGCCTCTAAAAGGACAGGTGCGATCTTCTTCATCAAAATCCACCCCACATCTCATGATTTACAATTCATATCTTTGGTTCGATTTGTCGAGGTGGGATTCGTTCGTTCGTTCTTCACTCAATCTTTACTCTTTCTTTTTTTCTAACTAATGCATTTCTCTTTTAGTGCTTACAATTTATCTCCCGTGGTGGACTTGGCAGAAAATTCCAGTTTTGGAATGCCATTTTCATTTGTCACCCTCTTCTAAGACATTTTTTCTAGTGTTTTCTAGGTTTTGTTAGGTTTTTTAAAATTTCTGTTCATTTTGCATTTTTTGGCTTTTGAGATTAGCCTTTTTGCTTGTCAATCTTGGTTTGTCACAAGTTTTAGTATCTCTTTGATCAATTTTCTCTTGCTTTCCTGTGATGTTTGTGTTTGGCTCTCGAGAAAACGAGAGAAAGAAAAAAGTACCTTTTCGTTGTTTATGTGATAAAGTTGTGATTTTTATACTTCTTAGGTAAATTTGGACGTTATTTATGCAGATATGTGCATAGGGTGTATTATTGAGTACTTTTGCCTTATGTGAGTTAATGTTTTGGCTATGTTACTAAAGTTGAGATTTTTATGAAGTGAAACAAATTTTAACAAGGTGTCCTTGACGATGGAGTCGTTGTCACCAAAGGGCTCTACATGTGGATTTTGCAAAGCTTTTGGAAAGCTGCAAAGAATCATAAAAAAAGAGGCGTTCAAGGTAGATCACGATAAATTTTTTTGGAGTGTCTTTCCTAGTCTCTGTGGACCTATTATTATATCTACAAACAACTGTGAGTATCGTGATCACGTTCTTTTATCTATCACTCTTAGTTTTTGATAACATGTATCCTTGAGATCCGGCCACTCTCACGAACTTAGACCTTCTTTCACCTCCTCTCTCCAAGTACGTTTGCTTTCTTCATTTGGATTAGGAGATCGATGTTTTTTTTATTTCGATTTTTAGATTTGTGATTCTTTGATAATGTTGTGTATTATTTTGATCTGATTGACTTCTAAGTCTGTCCTTTATTATATGTTGCATTGTTTTGTTCATGTTTTCTTCTTATATTGATTTTGTGCCAACTCTTTTTTCGTTTTTGCCACTACCTCAATCGCCAATCCTCCAAAATTTTGAGTCTAAAGATTTTTTTTAATTTTTATTTATTTATTGTATTACTTTATTCTATATATATATGGAAACAACTTCTCTACTTATGTTGGAGTAAGGCTACGTATTATTAAATCTCTCCAGACTCCCCATTAGTTCGGGAATTGGATGACAAAGATGATGATGATGATTCTATATATGGAATATAAATTTAGAACTTTAATTATAAACATTTTTATTTTATATTTCACTTCTAATTGATTGTGATTTTCGACACAAATTCTTGTTGCAAGTCATTAAACTTTGTTATTATTATTTCTATCTGATGTTTTGATGTAATTATTTTTTATTATATGATGAAATTGTAATATTTTAAATATTTTATATTATTCTTAGTTTTTATATTTGTACGATAATTAAACGATCTTTTTTATATTAATTATGGTTGTTGTTTATAAAGGATTATTATTGTAAATTTTATAAATTATATGGCATAATTATTTTGCAATTAAAAAAAATTAAAAATTATCCAAAATTTCTATATCTGCCACGTGTAGGGAAATGACTATATAGTCTTACAAACCCTAAAGTCTCTCTCCTGTCTCTGTCTTCTTCTTTCACTTTGAAGCCCAAGCCAATGGCTTCACGCAGACTCTTATCCTCTCTGCTCCGATCATCCACTCGCCGATCTCCACTCTCTAACCCAAGCCCCAAGCTCTCTTCACCTTCCATTTCCTCCACACGCCGCGCGTCTCCTTATGGATACCTTCTTACACGTGCAGCTGAGTACGCCTCCTCTGCAGCTGCCGCTCCTCAGCCCCCTCCTGCTAAATTGGATGCCAAGAAAGCCGGCGGTAAGATCACCGATGAGTTCACTGGAAAAGGCGCTATTGGACAGGTTTGTCAGGTTATTGGTGCCGTCGTCGATGTTCGGTATGATGAGGGTCTACCGCCGATCTTGACGGCTCTGGAGGTTCTGGACAACCCGATCCGGTTGGTTCTCGAGGTGGCGCAGCACTTGGGAGAGAATACTGTGAGGACCATTGCTATGGATGGTACTGAGGGTTTGGTCAGAGGTCAGCGCGTGCTTAACACTGGATCCCCTATCACTGTGAGTTCTTTTTTATTCTCTTATCTTAGAGAAATGTGGGTTGTACTAGATTTTAGTGTGAAATGTGGGAGCTTTAACTCTTTGTCTTACACGGGTGTTGTTCCGAATCTTGTTTCAACCAGGGATTGATTGAATCGCCTGCCTGACAGGGTATCTAATTGTAGTTGGAGATCTGATTCGGTGGTTTTCCATGAACTTTAGAGTTCAGGAAAGAGGTTCATGTTTTATCGACAATGATAGTAACTTTTGTGCTGATGAAATGTGTCATGGATCTAATTGTTTGGTTTCCGAGAAATGTGGAAAAGAAGATTTGAAATGAGAGTAATGTTTTAGGGGCAACCTATTACAGAGCTCGATAAGGATAAATGGAAGGTTCGATAATGGCTTGGGCCATGTGCTTTCTGGATGGGATGTGTTTCGTGTTAAATTGGTCATTTTACTGATTAATTGTTTGTTTGTTTATTTTAGGTTGAAGTGAGTGCACTAGTTATTACTAGAAACATGAAAGGTCTATCCATAATTTGGTTTGAAGCTTCACGTCTAAAATGATATAATATATGTCTAGTATCGAATTATCTAAATGATATCAATTTGTTTCTTTCCTGGGGTTCATGAAGACATTTGGAGTGAGATAGTTTATGCTAATGATTCTATTTTTTTGAAAGTGGAATTCAATTTAATTTTTTCATGTTCTTAACAGGTGCCTGTGGGTAGAGCTACTCTTGGTCGTATCATGAATGTTATTGGGGAGGCCATTGATGAGAGAGGCGATATCAGTAAGCTTTCAATCAATCTTTAGTCATTTGATCATAAAATGATTAGTTTTATTGCACAAAATATCTAACCTTAAGTTTCAATCCCCCATCAGAGACCGATCACTACTTGCCTATTCATAGGGAAGCCCCAGCTTTTGTTGATCAGGCCACAGAGCAGCAGATACTTGTAACTGGTATTAAGGTACTTGATATGTTTATCAAAGCCAGAGAACCTGACATCTTAATTCTATCTACGGTGTGGGCTGTTTGAACTTATGTGTGTAATTGAATTTTGCTGCCTTATCTGTAGGTTGTTGATCTTCTTGCTCCATACCAAAGAGGAGGCAAGATTGGGCTATTTGGTGGTGCAGGTGTTGGGAAAACTGTGCTTATCATGGAACTTATCAACAATGTTGCAAAAGCTCATGGTTTGTCCTATGCAAATAGTGATGTTGACTATAACTTGAGTATATTTCTCACTTTTCTAATCATTTCATTGTGTCTTCAGGTGGTTTTTCAGTGTTTGCGGGTGTTGGAGAGCGTACACGTGAAGGTAATGACCTGTACAGGGAAATGATGGAGAGTGGAGTCATTAAGCTAGGGGATAAACAGGTTGGAGTCTGTTTTTTGATTAAGTTATTTCCTCTAGTGGAGCATAATTTTGCAGTTCAAGATAGTTAATTTGTGTTGGTTATCTTTTGTGATCTTAGTCCGAAAGCAAGTGTGCTCTTGTATATGGTCAAATGAATGAGCCACCTGGTGCTCGTGCTCGTGTTGGTCTCACTGGGCTAACTGTGGCTGAACATTTCCGTGATGCTGAAGGACAAGATGTGCTTCTTTTTATTGACAACATTTTCCGCTTTACACAGGTAAGCATGCAACTCAAGGCTTGAAATTCACATATCTTTAAAAGATGTGGAATTTACATAATCAATAGCTGTTGGGATGCTCCCCCACTTGTTATTGGGAAAGTTGTGGTTTACAATATGAAGACTTCTATTCACTAGGATTCTATATTGTGATTAGTGTTGAAGGTTAAGCTGCATTGTTTTTCCTTTTTTTTTAATGTTTTTGGTTTATTGCATTGATACAATCCAATTGTGTTTTATCATAATTGATACAAAAATTTGAATCGTTTAGTGGTACTTATTTGTCATTTTAAAAGCACTCCGGGTATTAGAATCAACCTAAATAATGTCCTTCCCCTCATCTTTTACATGGAGAAACCTGAGCTACGAAATAATTTTATCAAGCATAGCGTCAATTGGTCAATCTTAGCAAAGATGTGTTTTCAACCGTTTTTATTCAAAGATATTGACATATGCCTGATCTCTAGCAGCTAAGGGAAAAAAAAGGTTTGATTTTACTGTTGCTAATGGGAAAATTTTTGTTGCTTGTCCTCAATGTTCTTCAGGCAAACTCAGAAGTGTCTGCCTTGCTTGGTCGTATACCATCTGCTGTGGGTTATCAACCAACATTATCCACTGATCTTGGAGGTCTTCAGGAGCGTATTACAACAACCAAAAAGGGTTCCATTACTTCCGTCCAAGCTATTTATGTGCCTGCTGATGACTTGACAGATCCTGCTCCAGCGACTACATTCGCACACTTGGATGCAACAACTGTGCTCTCACGACAAGTAATACCATTACTACAAGAAGCAGCCTTGTAATTATTTTCTTATACCCCATCTTAACTGTTTTGGGCCATTTATGTTGTACAGATATCTGAACTTGGTATCTACCCTGCTGTGGATCCTTTGGATTCTACATCTCGAATGCTCTCTCCTCATATCTTGGGTGAGGAACACTATAATACTGCTCGTGGAGTACAGAAGGTTCTTCAGAATTACAAGAATTTGCAAGATATCATTGCCATTTTGGGCATGGATGAGCTCAGTGAAGATGACAAGTTGACAGTTGCCAGAGCTCGTAAAATGCAAAGGTTCTTGAGCCAGCCCTTCCATGTTGCTGAAGTGTTCACTGGTGCCCCTGGAAAATACGTGGAGTTGAAGGAAACAATAAGCAGCTTCCAGGTATATACTCTCTATCTCTCTCACGCACACACACTTGAACTCATGGATTAGAAGTGCACCTCATTTACTGCATTTAGTTTGTCTTGGTGTGTCTACTGCCATGTTTTTTTCTTTTACATGGTTCATGAACTTGTCAACCAGAGAAGTATATACACATCTTTAAAAGATCTATCAAATTCTGTCTCCCGTGTTTTAGTTTATCTTTGAGCAATATTGGAAGGGTCATATTATGAAATGCATGTCGTAGTTGACATCAAATTTATCTGGATGACTTAGTTTATTTTTATGTTCCTTTTTTATGTTTGACAGGGAGTATTGGACGGTAAATATGATGACCTTCCAGAACAGTCGTTTTATATGGTTGGAGGCATTGAAGAGGTCATTGCCAAGGCTGAAAAGATCGCCAAGGAATCTGCTGCATAAACATTCGAAAATCATTTTACATCTTTTATTTTCTTGTCCTGATAACTGCGAAAATCAATAATCTAGATGATGCTGGCTAGATGCCAGCAAACAACAGGATGTTCAATTTTTGAAGGAACAGACGTAAGGATTTTTCCCATTTGCTATTCTTAAATGTTATATTCGCGCGAGTGGGGAAGAGGAAAATTTATGACTGCCGGTCCTGCATTTGCCCACATGTCATATGGTTGCTCTAATAAGGGAAAAGATAGTGTATATTTTGCTTTTTTCTTTTCCTCTTCTTCAGAAAGTCAATTATCACAATCATATCTTAGATCACAATAGTCTATGTCTGAAATGGTTGAGCGCTGGTAAAATCGTGCTAGCAGATTGTAACATTATGCTCTCAAGCATCCAACTCCTTTTTTGGAGTGTAAGCATCCAACTCCTCCTGCTTTTGATGCGTGCCTATATGTAGTTGGTTCAGTGATAGTAGATACCTTAAACTAAAAACCAACCCGAGACCAGAGAGAAAAAGAAAGGAGATGATCAAAGCTCAAAGGGAACCTATCATTGAGCCTATTTGACCTGAAGCTGCACTACTGCTGATGGGGAAGACAACGAAATTTGATACAAAATCTTGAAGCGAGTAAAGTTTACGTATGATTTGATGCCTTCTAGGTACATCAGTTTGAAATTATTGGTTGTGTCAAATAATGTTAGCGCTAGTATGAGGGGAAGAAATAATATTAGTGTTAAAACAAGAGCTACCGTGTCTAAAGGAAAAAGATTGGGCTGGTCAAAATTGGTGTGGAAAATGAAAACACTAGCCTATGGAAGATGACAGTCTTGCTAACAAAAAATGAATGATTGTTAAAAAGAAATTGTGGGGTTGTTTTGAAAATGTTGAAGTTATGTTATGGCAAATTAATCAGTTTTTCAATCAAATTGGTAAGTCAATGTGAGGTTTTGGATAGTGCGATTAAACAAAGAGAGAATTATCCCAAAAATTATTTAAGAATTTTTTTAAAAAAAGAAATCAACCAAATGAAATAGTTTATGTTACTTATCATCATTAAAAAGTTAGAGAGAATCAAGTTAAAAGTGAGTTCCAACTAGTCTTCCACCTTTCCAATTCTCATATTTTTAATCTCAGATATTTGCATTATCAATGTTTTACGCTGATCAAGTGACATTAGTCTAGGCTTATCCTCATCTAGGTCCTTTACGTGTTAGGCCACCTTTCATGCCACAGCTACTTCCTCATTCTCAATCTAGTTATGTTCCACCTGCACAGTACACTTGGAGCAATAGGGTAACAGCAATAGCAACAAAAAGGACAATAAAGTCAGGGAGGTTTGATCTCCAATAAGAACGAGCCTTTACCACTAATGAGAATTTCTTTGGAAGAGCTCTACAATCTACTTACGAGTTAGAGCATGATTGCACCTAAAACAAATATTTCCAACTTCTATACTTGGAATTGACATGTTGCAAGGCTTTCAGTTGAAACTTATATCAGCTTTCAAGATAAAGTCACATCTTTTTAAAAGCATGGGTGGCTAAAGTTGAATTACCTTGGACTAAGTGTAATGATAATCCATTTTCAATACAGTCAGCTTAATTTTACTGCACTAGAGCTGGAAAAGGAGAGGCCAAAATAAAATAGGGTTAGGGCCTGTTTAATAATTTTGTTCCTTTCTTTAGTATTATTTGCTTCTCTTTTCATTTCCATATGCTTCTTCCGTTGCTAAGTCCATAACATGAATGTTTATTGATGCATATAATTCATACATTTGAAATAATTAGCTTAAATTTGGAATGTATTAATTTTGAAGAGATGAATGATTTTTTTATTCAGTTGTTAATTTTGATTGTTGTGGAAGATGATGAATGCTTGGATGCTCCTTTGACTATCTTTCATCTATTGTTTCATTTCATTATAATAAAGCTATTTATATCACCCAAAAATAAATTTATTAATACCAATACCTTTTATTATCAATAAAACTATATGCTAAGAAGATATTTGGTTCAAAAACTTTCCCTTTTTGATAATGTTAAAAACATTTGGTGATATTAAAAAAATAAAAGCCATTGAGTAAGCTTCCCTATGTTAATACAATATGTAATGCATGACCCCTCTTAATTCATACCTTATGATCGATCAAGTTTTAATAAATGTTCTCTCTCTATTTTACTAACATCAAAAAAGGTACATGATATATAAATTAATAAATAATTTACTTCTCTCCATTTAAAAAAAAAATTTATCAGTCACCCGTCGAGGGCTCACCATTCACCGCACTCTATCCTGATAAAAATTGCTATCATATAAGAAAATATAAAGAATATGAATTATGTGAGTGTAACCTATAAGAATATAACATAATTGCATTTCTAAGTCTTTTTCGGATGGATGATAATTAAGAGTTCTATTTTAGATGTACAAGGTAGAAGAAGCTCTTCTTGTATGATAATAAGACCAAAAAAAAAAGGGCTAGCATATATGACATTGATATTTCCCAATACGCCGAGTATCAAATCTAATGTTTTTAAATTCTTGAAATTAGATAAGTCTGCATAACACAGGGAAAAAAAAGTTCCTATGGGATGGGAGATGAAGCAATATTTTCTTACAGCACCTTTACAGCAAGGGTGCTGGAAGTGGAAAAAATGATGTTGGCAAGTACGTAGTTAGTTGGTGACGTCAAGTTATGTAGGCGTACAAGGATTGATGATAATCTAAATGCAGGTCATCTATGAATTGAGTCATGGGATATGCTTGTGTGGGAACTAAAGTAGTTCTTACCTTACAAGACCTTTTGGGTAGTGAGGGAAGCCTTGCAAAATTTGCGGCACGATCGATCAGTCTAATTACGTCAAGGCGTTTAACCGAAGGATATATCACCTGTCCAATGAATGCTTCAAAGGGGCACCTAGAAGCTGTTTAACAAATTGATTAAGTGCACATAAGCTGTTTAGTGAAATTTTGCTGAAACTTAATTGAAGTAAGTTGAAACACAAGGGATTTGAAGGCATTTATTTAGCGTCAAAACACCTCCATAACACTAGGTTTGTATAAGAAAGGAAAACTCGATGCTGCATAAAAGAATCGATAAATGCATCCTCCATTGTCTGCTTGACCTGGGTCCAAGTTTGGTGATTGGATTGCGTTGGTTCAAGTGGAGTCTTGGTACCGTTATGGTGGGTATTAGTTACGTATATTTACCCCTTGATTGACCTACCCCCAAACACTATCTACAGATGAAGTATTGATAATCCAGAAATGCGTGCATTACAAGTTAGGAATCTACTAAACAATTTAACGAGTGAAAAATTAGCAACACAGTTTGAATTGAATCATAAAACAATGTAGCAACAGAGTCTTAGACACAGCATCACGTACATGTCTGCATCACATTTTAGTTTCAATTTTAAACTGTCAAGAAAAGCAAAAATCACAAACCATAAAGACCCTTAATAAATTGTTAGCCTCGCTCCTAGATAGGTGGACCATCCTTGACATCATTTCCACCATTCTCAATCATCAGTCTTTAACTGTTTTTTCAGCATGACTTCCATTCCATTTTCTTCTGGATGCTTTGGTTGATGCTTACCAATTAAACAATGATCTTCCTCCCTACCAGAATCGTCGTGCCTGTGATTGTGATGACTATGGTGGTAATGACTAGATTTCTTATGCCTTAATGGTTTGTTTGTTTCTTCAAGGCTGTCATCTGACCATTTCCCTAAAGATCTGCTCCTTCGCTCACGAATTTCATCATCATAATCAGAAGACATAGAATCCACACTATGTGATCGCCTGTGATGCTTCTGATACTTTGCACGAGTTTTTTTGGGCTTGTCACTCAAGTCTGAATCACTAGATTCCGTCCAGTGATGGCATTTGTGGTGATATGAATGATTTCTCCTACGTGTTGCACCATTGTCATTATCACTTGACGAGTCTGATTCTGATAGCTGATGGCGTTTGTGATGCCTTCTACTACTCCTCTTGACTACATCATCATCACTTGAGGAAGCAGAACTAGAATCTGACCTTGAATCATGGTGCCTGTGTCTTCTGTGGTGTCTCCTCTTCCTCTTCCTCTCTTGTTCTGGATCACTCTGTAGCTTGTCACTGAAGTCATCACTTGATCCTGAGGGCTGCCTCTTTGGCTTTCGCTTAGGTCTCCTTTCCCTCCTTTTCTCATTGTCACCAGAATCAGAATGAGCATTTTTCTTGTGCTTCTTGTGGGTTTTTTTCCTAAACTTTCTCTCATCAATACTGCCACTGTCACTGTCAGAGTCAGATTTGGACATTGATCTCCTTTTGTGTTTCAAAGCCTTCCGCTTCTTCTCTTTGGCTTCAGCATCTGCCTTTGCTTTTGCAGCAGCTTCTAGCTTTTGCTCCCATTTCAAGGGCGCTTCTTTCTTCTCCAAGACTCTCTTCTTTTTCTCCTCAACCAACTGGATGAACTTTTTGCAGTCCATTTATGCAGAAAAATCAGCTCAATACCTACATTATGGTAGGATGAAGAACGGAAGAACATCTCACAGAAGAGAAAGCACAATGTTAGCTCTTCCATCATCAAATAAAGATTCACAAAACATGTGATAGAATCTAGAAAACAATACAGGATCAATTTCAAACAAGTTCTCAAGTAAACAAAATTGTTGCCATCAAACCCTTCATGGGTTTCTCACAAAGCAAAGAAAAGCCTTAGAAGGAAACTTGGGGGATAAGTAGCACTTATAAACTCCGATATCAGTTACAAAACCAAGTCATTACAGGTAAGAGAATAAAAAAAGAGAAGTATGGAAATGTGTAGCACAACATTGGATGACTTATGTCAGGAATTACAAACAAGGTGATATCTGGAATGATCATCAACAAGCCTAGGTACCCTGTAATGTTTAGAAACATCCATACAAACAGAATTTGATTCAAATTTCTTACCTTATGTGTCAGAAAGGAAAGGCCTTTCAAAAATGAGGTAGGAACTTTTGTGCAAACAAAACAAAGCAGACCTGGAAAAGTTGATTAAAAAACGTATGTCAGAAGAATCTACACTAAAATAAAGCAACAAATAAGAGAAGCCAAGTTGAAAATTTTAACCCAACCTCCCAATTCAAAGCATAGAAAGAAGGGGAAAAAACGAGGAAAGTGGAAACATCAAATTCAATTCAAATAATCATCTATATCAGTCGTGGTTTTCAATTTCATTTTTAAATGAGTACTTCTCCAGGCACTAATGGTTTGAAAAGCACCAGCAGAAACATATACGCATTCAATTAAAGACAACCGTCCACAAGTATCAAAAAGAAAATTATAAAAAAAAAAGCAGTCAGCAATCTAAGAAGGGTAGCCACTGAAACACAATAGGAAATCGTCGTAGTACCATTAATCATCGTACCAAAACTCTTTAACTTTAGACGACAGCCCAATTCACGAAACAAAAGCAAATGAAATCATAAGCATCCAAAAAACCCTAAACTTTACTAAAGAAACACCCTAGATCAATCACAAAATTGAGAAAAACTAGGGTTTAATCAAGCAATTCGTCAACAAAAATTAAGATGCTCATAAATTAAAAATCCACAAAACAACAATGACAGAGATGAGAGAAACAAGTAAAATAAACAAAAGAAGAAAATTTACCTACGAGATCAAGCGAGAGAAAGAAGAGTAGAACACAATAATTACCCTCTCTCTCGCTTGGACGCGTGCCTCCAGAATGATCTGTTGATTGAAGCAGAGAGAGATGACTGGTGACGGCTTTATTTTATTAACAAAGGAATCCTACAATACTTAATATTTACGCGCTTTCTCATGTGGCCATATGCTCGTGTGACGTACTTCACACGTCCATCTGCCAACGGGACCTCACATCTAACGGTCCCTACTCTTTGTTTCTGAAATAAAATAAAAACGCTCAATTTGAAATTAACGGCAAGTATATAATTGGTGGTAGTTTGAATTTCTTAAATCTGTGTCCACATCCAAATTGATCACTTATTCCTATATCTACGGGATCTAACGAACTCATGAGGTATTTTATTAAGTTCCCAAGTTAAAATCACTTTATTTTAATAAAATTGTATAAAAATTACACATAATATTTAGAAGTTTATACAGCTTTCATGAAATATACAAACTAGATATTAAATAATGGTTAGTTAGATTTTAATATCAATTCTATAAAATAAACTCAAATCATTCATATCAAATTATCAAAAATAAATTTAATTGCGAAAGCATACTCGAATCTATTTGAAATAAATATGATTAATGTGTTGAAGCTTCTTTCAACTTTTGACCTTCAAAGTGATGCACTGTCTTGCCTTTTTTTTTTAATAATGACAGATGAGATCTTAAAGTATTATTTATTTCTAATTTACTCTTCATAAATTAGAAAATAATAATAGAATTTCTACACATAATATACCACAATTAATTAGAAGATTTAGTTTCATTAATTCAAAATTTTATTAGATCACTTTTAATCTTGGGATAAACCTCATAATAGCTTACGATATATATATATATATATATATAAGTCTATTGAAAATTCCAAGAATCTCCCATTTAGACTATATATTCATAATTCCTTATAAAATCATCTTTAAACAACCTAATCTATCATTCATATCAATACAAGATCAAAGAAAATCTTCATCACAATTATCATGGCTAGATCTATAATGGTTACATACATCGTATGGATTAAGTATGAATGTGTAGTATTCAATTTTCATTTCATGTGATTTTAACATGGCTATTTTCAATTGGTCTTACCTTATTCCTTAATGAGATCAAACTAAATGAAATTAAAGTATAATTCACAAAATCCTTTATATTGCAATATTAAATCATAAAAATCCATAAGACATGTCTATAATCATAAGTATCCATAAATAAAAACTCCCATTAAAATAACATATCATCAAATGACATAACACCAATATGAATGGTGTGGTCATAAAACACCTTGATTAATAAAGCTTCATTTAGTAGATTTGTAATTATGAAATTTGTCACAATATATTCTATAGATGTTTGATCACTATGAATTCCTTCTTTAACAACTACGAAGTTGATATTGATGTGCTTCGACTTTGATGAGCTTTTGTTATTATTAGAATATAACGCTATGGAATTATTGTTTTAAAATAACTTTAATGGTCTTTAATGATATTTATAATTCACAGCCTGATGATAAAGTTCTATAAGCATGTCTCATAATTGGATGCCTTATAATATGCTATAAACTTAATTGTTATGATGGAAAAAGCTATGAGTGTCTACTTAACACTTTTCTAAGAAGCAGCTCCTCTAATAAGCAAATAGATATAGCCTGAAATAAATCTATGACTAGCTTGACATCCCACAAAATTAGAGTCAAAATACTTATTGATCTCTAATTGATCCATTCTCTAGTACGTGAACATGTAGATTTTCAGGTAAATGGTCAAATTGGACCCTAACATTTTCACTGTAATTTAATTTAAACTCAAACATTTCAACACATCCAAAAAAAAAACTCTAACGTTACACAAATGTTTGATTTAAAATGCAAGTTAACTTTTTGGTCAGTGTATTGTTACAAAAAGTATATCTAACATTTTTTTTTAAAAATTAAATGTTTCATTAATCAGAAGAATAAGAGTACACGAGTTAGGAATTCACAAAAAAGAAACCAAAGCATAGAGTATTAAGAGTGTTAACATTTCTTTAAAACATTTCCTTTAACCAACTAACTATATTAAGCACACCATTTTATCTCCATCTTATCACTGTCATTTCACAAAGGGGTAAGTTACTTTCCCCGTGGAATGTCGATGCCTCCAAATGTTTCCAATTAGGGATTGAAAATCCCATCCTCACCATAGCGTTCAAAGGCTATTTGTTACAGGTTTTATAAGAGAACCAACCCCAAAAGTTAGCTTTGGGGTGTGGCTCTCCTAAAGTCCTTATCAATTGGTATCAGAGCTAACACCACTATTTCAAGTCCTCTTGCCACGCCCACAGGTGGTGACATCAATATAGCAGTGTTCGGCTGGGGTTATAAATGTTCTAGCGCACAGTCAGCTAGCTGGTGCCTGGACTGCGAAGCGTGGTGAGATGTTACGGTCTAATTGTCTCACATTGGTAATAAAAAAGACTGATGTGGGATTTATAAGCTTATGGGCTCTCCCACCCTTCAAGCTAGCTTTTGAGGTGTGGCTCTCCTAAAGTCCTTATCACTATTATACCACTCCCCATGATTTTCCTGGTAATCCTCTTGCATGTCGTAGTCTTTGATTCAACATGGCCCTTTACACCTTACATAATGCATGCAAAGGAGCTGGAGCCTACCATAATATGGAGTCCAGATGATCAACATAGGTAAGCAATAATTTCATCTCCATTTAATCTTTTCCCTTCATTTCTTTTATTCTTCAATCTCTGTTTATGCCATATTTTGGAAAATCTAGAGGACTATTCCAACTTCAAATTACTATGAATCTTTTAATTGTTCCATTACTTTATCGTGTGTTGAAGCTTGACTCTTCGATTCATGTGTATTCTACATGGCAAGTGGAGCCCAAAAAATTAAAGTATTGAAGTTCCAACCCCTCTCTCTCTCACTTCTCAACTCACCATTTCTTAGAACAAAAGGCTCTTCCATCTCCGAATGAAGATTTAGAGGACTTAAAGGATGATTATAATATAGAAAACCAAAGAAAATAAAAATAAATGAATATTGGTTTAATGGAGATTATTGGGCATGCAAACAAAGGAAGGTTAGCTGGTTAACTAGGAATTTAATATAATAGTTGGGCTTGGAACCAAATCCTTATTACTATGGTGAGGGACCCTTTTTTAGAGCTTGAATGGTGTTATTATCAGTTTTAAAGGCCTTAGCCAAGATGGTGTCATCAATCCTAGTACTAAAAAAGGTACTATAAAGGGAAACAATCTTTAAATTTGCACTCTTGAAAGCAGAAATTACAACAATAGTTTTTTACCCTACAACATTGTACTGAAATTGAGCTAGTCCCTTAAGGAACACAAATACATCACATGTTTATAAAGTTTAGCAGTAGAGTTTACTAGTTGAGTTAATAAACCCTATTTGAAGAAAGCCATCAACGAGGTATATTAACTTAGATGTCCGAGGATATATGTGTGGTGGATTAGCAGTGCCATTAGGGAACTAAAGAACAACGTATGACACACTATGTCTATCAAAAGCTAGGAATTCAACCATACAAAATTTAAGATCTACAAAACTTATGATTTCTGTGTTTGTGCATTTAGGAAGGAAATAGACTAATGAATGTGAAGAATGACCCGTCAACATTGGTTACATTTGGAATGAAATTAGATAGAATGTTAGGGTCTCTAACTATAGCAATTTAGATTAGGATAATTGAAGCTAGCAAAACTGATAAGAATTTGGAGGTTAATAAGAATTTAGAGGTTAAACTTACGGAAGATGAGGCCATGGTTATAGAAGAATTAATCTGCAAATAAAGAAGTGTGTGTGAACGAGTGAGTGTGTGTGTGTGTGTGAGAGAGAGAGAGAACTCTAATAGTTGTAATTTTTGAGCCCCAATTGCCCACAAAATACCCACATAAAAATTTCATATATATTTTTGTAATAAAAGAATAATGGAACGTTTAAGTTAATGTTTAAATTGAATATTTGCAAATGTTAAGATTCTTTTTGATCATGTCAAAAGGTTTAGATATAAATTGAAATAAAAATGCTAAGGTTCAATTTGACCCTCTTGCTTACTCTTTTATTCTTTTATGATATCACGTAACCCTTTTAACTACTTCTAGTGATCCATTCCTAATTGCTCAAATATATGCCTAATAGTTCAATAATATATGCAACATTTAGAAGTGTACATATCTAAGCGTACATTAGACTTCCTATAGTCGAAGCATAAGGAATCTTTTATATTTATTTAGTTTCTAAATCATTCTTAGGATATTAACTGAGACTAAATTTCTCTCCTTTAGCAATAAAGGTATCATTTGGTTTACTATCCTACATGTCAAATCTCTTAAGTACCTTCTCAATATAGCTCTTTTATGATAATCTAAAAATACCTCGAGAATGATCTTCATGGATCTAAATCCCTAATATAAAAAGGACATCACCAAGATCTTTCTTCTCAAAATTCCTTAAGAGAAATTTCTTCGTTTCATTCAACAAGCCTATATTGCTAGTGTAAGCAGTATGTCATTAATACATAAAATCAGAAAAAAAATTTATTCCTATAGAACTTATGGTATATATAGTCATCAATGACAACTTAATGAAACTTGTAATGCTATTAAAGAGAAGTTTGCTTAAGTCCAAAGATGGATTTCCTTATTTTTCAAACCATCTACTTCAGAGTTTTCAAGCTTCTCTATATAATTCATTAATGTCACTATTGAGTAATGTTGTCTTAACATTCATCTAATGTAGCTCAAGATCAAAATGTGGCACAAGTTCCATAATAATATTGAAATAATCTTTCAAAGAAACTAGTGAGAAAGTTTCTTTATAATTAATGTCTTCCTTTTAATTAAAACCCTTTGCAATAAGATGGACCTTATATCTTTCCACATCGCCTTTTTAATTTAATCTTAAACATCAAAATTTAACCAATGGGTCTTACACCTATGGATAATGGGAAAAGATCCCAAACATCATTGTCTCCGATTTCCTCATTCATGGAATCAATCCACTTTTGAGAATTAGAATTTTCAATGACTTTGTGGAATTTGAATGTATCATCATCTACTATGCTAATGTACATATCATGTTCTTAAAGAAAGATAATATAATTAACTAGAGTTGTACTTCTCCTCTCTTTAGTGGGTTTTTTAATGACATTTATTCTTGAGGTTGTTGAGTTTGTCTTTTAGGGATTTTAGGGATGTTTAATTGATCTTGACCAAAAATATTTTTAATATTGACTTGTTGCTTTAGAGTTGCTTTTTGAACAATGTATGAATGATAACTTGATCATTGTCAATAACAACTATATAGGTTTACTTGATCATTCATGGTGGCTTAAGGATTGTTTCTATCCCTTTAATGTAAAATGTCTTTACTTCCAAAAGGATATAAAGCCTATATTCTGAAAAAAAAACGCTATATGGATCAAATGGATTCATGAAACCTATCTTAAAAGCCAAAAATTCTAGCAGATGCCTATCACCAGGGAAGTTTCATGGAGCTTCATTCATATGCTAAAGATGAGAAACATGGTTTATCCTTGGTTAAAACATAGATTGGGGAATATGGAAAATATATGGATTTGGTATAATAACTGGACTGAATTCAGTCTATTAGTGCAGAGAAGTGAGATTGCTCAGTTGAATAACAAAATCCCCTAAATGTAAGAGCCTCCACACTTATTCAGAATGGAATATGGTCTAGTAGTTTTAGAGGATTTAATTCCATTTTCCAATACTTTCCTCAAATTTCACACTTGGATTAATGTAAACTCCAAAGGTGTGTTTTCTAACAATTCTTGCTATAAGTTACTCCAAGATAACAAAGAGAGAGTTCCTTCGTATGATCTATTATGAAAGAACCCCCTTAATACTAAAAGGTCTATAATCACCTAGTTGGTTATTAAAAACAAACTTAAAACCAAAAATAGATGGTTTAGTTCATATTATCCCGTGTGAGCTATGTATAGAAACAGATGAAAATAAAGAACACTTATTTTTCAAATGCAGATATTCTAGGTCAATTTGGAGCAAAATCATGCATAACCTAGTAGATTATTATCTAACTTACGATTGGTTAGAAGTATTGAATTGGATTGCCAAAACAACAAAAATATAGAAGCAAAATGGAGTGATTTACATGACAACATTCACTACTACTATCTACTCTTTATTTAAAGAAAGCAACAAAAGAATATATAGAGGTGAAGCAACAAGCAAACATCAGCTAGGAGAGGATATTATCAATTTGACTAGAGTTGTATCAATTACCAAAATGCACACAACAACCTGTCTATTAAAGCAAAGAACAAATGGCATTTGTAAGCCTAAAAAGCTACTTACTCTGACAATTTTCTATTTGAGTTGATATATTGATGTATGTTGATCAAGCTAAATTAGGACTAAATATGCATTCAATCAGGCAAAAACCAATACCACAAAATTGTCCTAATCCAATATCAATCCTAACCTTAACCGAAAAAACTTGCTCACATATATTTATCAATATAACACAAATCATGGTCATAATACATATTTGCATTGATTAAATCCACAAAAATTAAAACAGATAAGAAACAAAAACAAAATAAATCTCAGCAAAACCGTGGCTGCTGGGATTGAAGAACGTTTGGCCAACGTTCAGGTCACTGTCTTCGGCCTCTTCTCTCCCACCAGTTTCATGTATTTTTAACGCACACTTACTGTCTCTTTTTTTCTCTTCACTTCAACGCTACTCACGCTACTTTTATTTTCTGAAGTCTCTAATCCTTCCTGGTGCATCTCTCTCTCTTATTTTTTTCTCTAACTTTACTCATGCTATCTCCTCTTCACGTACAGCTGTTGGCTTCGCTCCCTCCTCTTCATGCCCTCCGGCTACTCTTTCTTCCCTCTTCTGTATTAATGATGACTGTTTTTCAAAGTTTTTGGTCCACCTCCTTTACGCCCAATCATGCCCGCCAACTACTCTCTTCTTTTCTCTGCCAGTTATATTCTTTTGTCTTTTATCTATTGATGTTTTAATAAAGGTTTCAGCTGCCTTATTCACGCACCTCTCTCTCTACGCCACCAGCTGCTTTTTTTTCTATCCTATATCTTGATGTGACAAATAAGGTTGGTGTCCAAAAACCTTATTCACGCACCACTCTCTTCGTTTTCTCTCTTCCTGCCGCCACTTCTTCGTTTGTTTCTTCTCCACTCAATATTTATTTCAGATCCCTTGTTGGACCCCGATTTCTTCTTCAATATATTTGGGATTATTTTATTTTTTATTGTGATTAGGCTTTAATTATAAAGTTTTTGAGGGGTAGAAAATTTTTTTTTTAGATTGATGGATTAAATTAGAAAGCTTATGGTGTTAAATTGAAATTGAAAAGAATGAGAGTTAGTGTA
>JANZXP010000077.1:0-13944 GCA_027576715.1 Erythroxylum flavicans
AAGATGGAGGAAATGTTACCATGAAATCAATTCCCCAAACATCAAAGATTTCACAAAAAAGGACTGGAGGGGGGGAGGGGGGGGGGGGGTGTGGCATTTGATTTCTACAAGACAGGTTTCCTGATTATTGATGATTGTCATATGTTTTTGCTAGACATATGCGTCCTTGGACAATGAGGGCCAATAAAAACTACTCTTCAAAACCTTATGGATAGTCCATTTTACTCCAAAGTGCCCTTTATAAGTGTACGAATTACAGAAGGTCAAACTAGAAAGCGTCTCACTCTCGAGAACACACCTTCTTAAGACTTGGCTTCACTATTTAACTTGTCCCTTTAGGCTTTAGACAAAATAATAGGTAACCTATTGGTAACTAGGAAATTTACAATATCAACATACCATAAAGGTGTCAAATTTCCAAAAAAATAACTATTCATCTGAAATGTTTCTCTCAAGGGGATATTATCTTCCTTTTAGACCTAATGGCTAAGGTGATTAGCAGCCATATATTCTGCCCCCTTTTTATCTCTTATTTTTAAGTCAAACTACTAAAGGAGGAAATCCATCTGATTAACCTTAACTTTTCTTTTTTTTTGGTCAGCATGTACTTCAAAACTACATGATCAAAATAAACAATAACTTTAAGTCCCAACAAGTATGAAACTTTTTTTAAAGCAACATAATATATAAAACTCATTTTTAGATGTGGAATAATTCAATTGGGCATAATTCAAAGTTTTCAAAGTGTAGTAGATAGCGTACACATCTTTTTCCTCTTTTTATACTATACCTGCCCTCATTGCATGATCACTTACATCACACATGATCTCAAAGGGAAGGCTTCATTTTAGAGATCATATTACTGGAAAGGATGATAAAAGCTCCTTAAGTTTTTCAAAAGCCTCCTTACATTTGTCGTTGAACTCAAAAGGGATATCCTATTGTAACATCTTGCATAAAGGAGAAGCTATCTTCGAGAAATCCTTAATGAACCTTGGTAAAAACCTTGATGGCCAAGAAAACAATGAACTTCTTGCACATTTGAGGGGTAAGGCAAAGAAAAAAATGAGATCAATCTTAGACTTTTCAACCTCTATACACCTACAAGACACAACATGCCTTAGAAATATACCTTGATTAACCATAAAAAGAAATCTTTCCTAATTATTGTTATAATGTATTTTATGTTAGGTTTTGGATATTTTTGGTTCAATTTTTAGTCTTTTCTAATATGTTTGTTCAAGATTGTTGTTAGGTGTTTATGTTTAGGTTGAGCTTTAAAGACTTAAGGAGAAGACTTTAAAAAGGTCAGAGAATATTTAAAGGACATCTCAAGATTTTAAGGAAGATGAGATGTGTAGCTGTTCGAAGTCATTTGGACTAGCAACTATTTGTTCAAAATAAACTTATTTTGGAAAAATTGGTAGGCTGACCAATGAAGCTTTACATGGACATATTTGAGGCTTATGAGATCCAAATAAGGTGATTCAATAGCTCAAATTCAAACCAACGTTCTGGGCCATAATTCCTATGTAAAAATTGACGCCCAAAAGTGCTGTTTTGTGTGGCTAAAAAAGTTGAGAATGAGATACGAAATTTGTCTCAGCCTAGTTTGACCTTCTCTTGGTTTTTGGCCCATAACTTTAACTATAGGGATTTGTTTTAAGCAAAAGAGGATCCGTTGGAAAGCTGGGAGGCGAAGCTACAACTTATGTGAAGAGATCATGGCCAAAATAGGACGACATAGTTATATGGAAAGAGAGTTGCAGAGGGAGAATAAATGGAGTTTTGTCATCAACATTGATTAAGAGCTAGAGAAAGCGAACGAGAGTTTCACTCCCAATCATCATTTAAGGTTTCTTTTGTTTTCTATTCTTTTAGGTTTGCAGATTTTTCTTGTTTCAATTTCTTCTTGATACAATGTAATTATTGGTTCGAGTTGATATGAGTATTACTTTCACTTTGATGAAGAGCTAAATTATTCTTACCTAGGGTTTGCATCCAGATTTAATTGAATGTCTTGATTGATAATTCCCATTAATATATATTTTTCATAGATTGATTGTTTTGTGTTGAATGTTAGGATAATAGATTTTCAACCTATTAGTTTTAAGATTTTGAGTGAAGAATCGAAAGATGAAACTTGATATTGAAACTAAACAATCAATTACCCTAAGAATGAATTAGAAATATAAGTTCTAAGGATTGCTTAATTCGTAACTTCGAACGATTAGTAATTGCTAGTTTATGAATGCGAGAACTATTAAATTGATAGTTGCTAATTTGATTGAAGAGAGAATAAAGTTGCAGATTATACTAATGGAGAGTTTAAGAATTTAGGCATGAAATTGGATCGAAGTGTAAACCCTAAGATATCTTTGAAATGTTTATATCAATTCTATATAATTCATTCTTTTTTTTAATTTCATAATTTCACAACCTCTATACCTTCTTAAATTTCTTTTTTAATTTCTTATTTTTAATCAAGTTATTATAGTTAAGAACTTTGTTATCACATGACCTTGGGGCATCCACCATATACTACAATAACCTCGTATACTTACGAGTGATGCATTTAGGTAGTATTAAGTAGAACGCAATAATTACACATAAAGTTTTTTTCAATACATCTTTCTAAAATGAGTGCAACATTCTCTAAGCAATCATCAAGTACACGATCCGAGAATATACTTAATGTACACTTTTGGAAAGTGGTGGGTGCATTGCACAAGTCAAATGTCATCCTCCAGTAAGCAAATGTACCAAATGGGCACGTGAAGGTCATCTTTTCTTGATATGTCCAACAAGTCCCTCAAGCATTTGATCAATAAATGGAAGGGGGAAATGGTCTTTGCAAGTTGCAAGATTCAACTTCCTATAATCAATATAAACTTGCCACCTGGTTTACATATAAGTGGGAACCAACTCACCATCTTGATTTGTCACCACTGTGATTCCATTTTTCTTTACCTCCATCTACACTGGACTTACCTACTAACTGTCAGAGATAAGATAAATGGCTTTAGTATCAAGAAGCTTCAATACTTCCTTTTTAACAAGTTCCATCATCAGAGGATTTAGCCTACATCGTTTTTGTTTAGTGGACTTTGCACCTTCCTCAAGCAAAATGTGATGCATGCATATAAAAGGGCTCATCTCTCGAATATCTACAATTGTCCATCTAATGGCCTTCTTGTGCTCTTTTAACACACAAACTAGTATGGTTTCTTGATCAAAAGTCAACACTATAAAAATAATTATCAGAAGAGTTTAATTATCTCCTAAATACAAGTATTTTAAGTGAGCAGGTAGTGGTTTCAACTCTACATCTAGGATCTATACATCATAAGCTAATAGTGTTTAGTAGGATTTAGGTAATTGTATGAAAGAAAATTTATACCTTGTAGCAGTGGGTTCCAAAGAATGTAAGTTAGTAGCCATCTTGATTAGATCATCTCCTAACTAAACATCATTCGTGGCTTCCAACTCCAGATTCTTGGCTAAAACTTCTTCCAATTGGTCCCTGCAATTCAACTTAAAAACTTCCTATACTAAGGGATCGATCACATTAATAGAAAAAAATAGAATGATCATCTTGAGGATATTTTATGGAATAAAATATTGAAATGAATTACTTATCAATAACATTCCATTATGAGGGTGTCCTCATGAACATCTATCTTATTTTGGGTCGTATTAAGGAACGATCTCTCTAGTAAGATAGGTATGAGATTATAGGAAATCTGTGGGAAACACTAATTCATTCATTTGCACCATAACACCCTTTACTACCACTCCATCTAGGAAAACATTAGTATGATTAATCAATTCTATAATAACACTAGTTTCTTTCAAAAGACCAAAGTTTAAAAAAGTATAGATAGATAACTAATATTTTTGTGTATAATTTGTTTGTATAATTCAATCATTTTATTATAACATGTTTTGACTACATAAAGAGTATGAAATTAATGTATATTTTTTTTCCAATCATATTATCTCTCCACCATTAGTAAGTACTTTTTTTAATGACATTTGAAAACTATTTTTATTATGTCACTTCACTTTGGCTATAGATTTTTTATATTAATACTAATAAATAATAATGAAAGAAACATCTTTCTTAATTATTTTAAGGTGACAAATCCATTATTCATCACTAAAATATCTTAACATAATTGATCCTATATCTAATGAATAGTAAGTGAGTTACTCTTGAATATGATGGGTCATAAATTGATGTATAATAATCCCTATATAAGATACTTTGAATATATTAATTCAAATGATCATTTGTAGAATCATCACAATGAGAATTTTGAAAAGTAAAATTAATGTTCTAAATTAAATTCTTATATTGACTTTGTTCAACGAATTTGCGGTCACACGTTTATTTAAATTTCACATATTTTACTCTAAAGAAGATTAGACTTTGCAAGATGATTGTTAGGGACATAATTAACAATATTTGTGACCTACACCACCAGAAGAAAAAAATAAACAGCAGATAATTACATTTTAATGCAAATTTAGAATGATGATGAGCTTGAGAAATGATGAATTTTTTTCTTATACAAGCAAATTAACTCTAATTCCTATGAGATTATGATGTGATCTTCCAAGCTACATTCATCAACATTCATGTGCTCAGCCCACAACTGTCCTATATGTTCCTCACTTTGATTAGAGAAAATCTATAAATGGATCTCATACCTTAATCTAATATCCACAATAGTAGGCGTCCATATTTTCTGCATTCAGTCAAAGCAAGCAATTGATTGTTGAATATGTATAACTAGCCCTCTAGGACTTTTGACAAACTCAAGTGCTCCTCGAAAGAAAAGAAAAGGCAATAAATTCTCTCCAGGACTGGCAATTAAATACTTGGCAGCAAACTTTCATTTTGGAGTGGAACTTCATTTGACAACTTGAACTGTCTGTTTAATCATTTAGAGGTTTAAACTTTGCCTGTCAAAGGGGAAAAAACACAAAACCTCTTTGAAAATATATTCGTTGATTTTGAACCTAACCTCTTCTTAATACAGAGAAATGCGCTTTAAATTAGACACTAACTCATTGTCCTATTCAAAAATGTTGCTATAATTACGAGGTGGTATCTAATAAATGAAAAAAGTGACAGTATGCAAAACGAAATTCAAAGTGAAACCCCTATAAAAGAGAGATGGAAAATGAAACTGCAACGCAAGCAATGAGTTGATTATTGCGAAGGGATACTACGTTTCCAAGCAGGATAAGTTCATGCTCGTGGGAAAAAATGGAGACTAAGACCGAATAGTTGAAAAAAGTGACTAGTGAAGACTTGGGAACACTCAAGCAAGAGAAAGATTCTGTGCTAGTTAGATTTTTTGTATGAAAATTTGGGAGACTACACTAATTTAGAGGAAGATTAGTAAGACAGTTACCCTTTATCCCTGGTTAATAGCTCACCCTGTACCATTTCGTTGGAGGTCATTCATTTATGGTTCAAATGTAAAGGAGCAGAATGTATTACTTTGCTCGTTTTGTATCTCAACTTGTGACTCATTTTGTCGCCACATTGTCTTCAAGTTCATACATATCCATTTAAAAATTGTTTCTTCTTAGTCGTAAGTAAACTTCTTTCACATTTTGTTCTTAGGAAGTGTTGCAACCTTGTGAAAGTCTCAGCCAAATGGTTGTGACTCAATTTGATTCAACCTGTGAAAGCTCGGCCAATTTTGGCAAACAAATATGATACTTGCAGAGCACAAATTGCAAACTAGTATCAACTCTTTTTATTACCTGGCTTCACTTCTGTCCTGACTCTGTTTTGTGCTGACAAGAACGAGACCATATCATGACTACCTGCTAGGCTAATTTGTCTGAACATTCGAGAAACACTCCATGTGATTAAACATTACGAGAAAAACTAGATTTTCTGTTAACTATTTTCATTCCCCAATCGAACCTATGATTACAAAGAAGATGTAGTTAGTTGCTTAAACCGGACTTTTTGATCATAAGAACACGGCGTCTTTGTCCTGTCCAAGCCATCCACTGGGGATCACTTGAAACTACTTTATAACCTGCGTTTGCATACAATTTTCGGGCACCAAAATCATCTTCATATGCCCTTAGAGCAAGATACTCAAAATGCCACAAAATGGAGAGCATTTCACAAGCTTCCAGCAGTATGCTCGCTATTTTTCGCCTCCTGTTAGTTACGGAACAATTAGTAAAAAGTAGAACTGGATAAGCTTTTTAAACCTACAATTAAGAACGCAGCTAAGGTAGAGGCACGCTTCTGCTAAAGATGTTAAAAACCTGAAATTCTTGGACACTGCAATTCCTGAAACATAGAGGTACTCTTCTTCTCCTCTGAGATGTTTCAGGACATCTTCATCTCTCAATGCTGTGACATCCACAACGCCCACAAGTCTTCTCTGAGTCTTACACGAGTCAGACACTGGCTCAGCCACCAAACATGCATATCTGTTAACGTAATAAATATTTTCATATATATATATTAAAAGAATAAACAAGATTTAAGTTCCATTTTCGCTCTTGGAAATGCCAAGTCCTTGTATAGCAGTTAAGCTTAAAGTGTTGTTTATGCTTCTGACAGTTCTTGGTTTCTCTTGGACAACACGTACCTGTTTAAAGGCGAGTTCCTAAGTTTGTAAACAAGCCCAGAGAGCACCTCAGCCTGTTTCGAGAAGCAACAGAAGAGAAGAGGTTTAGATCAAACCTTGCTCCTTATAATGATAGCAGAATGTATATAATATATACGTTTCTTCTTGGGGGTGGTGGTTGTCTTGTCAATGTGATTAAGAGCAGACAGATTTTGGAAGATGAATGATGGAGATCATTTCAACGATCTTTTTCATATAATCAAAACGTGGAATTGTATAACTCGGGAAAAGTTCAACCTAGAGAGAATGGATACCTTAAAGAATTGGAAGAACAGGTCATCAAAGAGAAACATTGGCGTGTGGAACGCTTCGGCTTGAATTTCAACAGCCTCCCTAATCTCATGCTGATCATTATGAGCCAATCTTCTGACTCTCCATCCAAACTCACTCATCAAATACTCCAACTCGAATCCCCTCGCCTCTTTTGCGTCCAAACTTCTTTCTTCAGCCAGAACATGCCTAGCTGCTGCTGATATTGAAAAGGACTGCGACGATGATGGGGTTGAGGAGATACTGCAACACTGCACAATACAAGCCTCTTTCCTTCTCTTACCCTCATCATTTCTTTTCTTGCCACTAAATTTTCTTCCATAGCTAGAGCTAAAATAAACTCTGGCACCTTTGCATATACATGAAGCTTCTAACCTGACACCATTTGAAACGTTCAAGTATGAGGGTAGGAAATTAGCCATCTTGAATCACTTGAAGATGGGAAGAAATTCTATGAACTGGAGAAAAAATGAAAAAGAGCTGCGTGTCTAAGCTAGTGGGTATGACTGGTTACAAGTGGTCGTTTATTTAGGACCATACATGCTACGTTGGAGGCCATATGGAAATGCTGTGGCCTAACACGTGGAGAAACGAGTTTATAAAGATTTTCTTTGGAAGTGCTGAAATCTATTACATATATGGAATGTTCTTTTATTTACCGAACCAGAAGATCACGATCAGGTCATGTATTCTCCATTCGTTAAGCCCATCCCATATTCTTGTCTTTACCATCGTAGAGTAGGTGCTCTTATCAAAGGCAGTTAAATTGGGGAGATTGCATTTACAAGGAACATAATAAGAACTAAAGGCCAGAATAAGATGGGCAACTCCATCAAATAAATTTATAGCCTAACATTTTTTTGGGTTCATTTCCTTAAAACATGTTTGATATTCTTCTTCCTTTACTTTTAAAGGGAAAATTTAAGCGTATCACTCCGTGATAAGTAGGGAAAAGATTAAACATTCTTTTATTATAGTTGACCTGAGATGTTATGTTGGAGTGAGCTATGGAGAAACACCGGAGTCTTCATTTTGTATGACTCAGTGTCAATCCGTTCTCATTCCTATTTCAAAGTCAACTATAATTGCCAGACATAGAGACACGTATACTAGAACATTAAACAAATTATAGAATAGTGAATAATATATGTATAGTTGCTCATAAAATTTTTGACATTTAAAAACTGCAGACATAAGAACATTTCAGTTGAAGTAAGTTAGACATGATTGTAATACTAATCAAGTATTAAAATTATCACTACAACAAAGTAAACTTTTGACTATGAAAAAAAGAAGTAGCTAGTTGTGTCAAAAACGTCGCCTATAGTTATTTGTTATGTTCTTACCTTGTGTCGCATAAAGTGTCGCCAATTCTTCGTAATTGAAAACTATGTACGATGTTCTTAAAAATTATAGACAAAAACTGTTAGCTATGAAAATTTTTCGTAACTAAAACATTAAGAAAACGTAGTTAAAAGTCAAATTTTGACGGGAAAAGAATTCCTCCCAAATGGTTGACGAGGAAAATAAAACGTAGCCAATAGTTTTTGGCTACATTTTCATCTTAGTAGCTACATACTATTAGCTAAGTTTTTTATAACTTACTTAAATATTATTAGTTACGTTATTTGTAATGTAATCAAATGTTTTTAGGTACGTTTTCTTTAAAGTAACCAAATATTTTTGGCTACATTTTTATAACATAGTCAAATGTTATTTGCTACTTTTTTAATAGTGTTGCAATATGCTATTGGTTACAATTTTTAATCTATAATATTGAACGATATGTTTTGTATATAATTTATCAATACATTTTTATTGTGAATTTATTACAAAATTAAAACATATAAAAATATTATTAATTTAAAATATCGAGTACTGTCTATACGAGGTTGCATTAAAAAAAGTAAGGTAAGAAAAAATTCCTAATTTGTTGTAATGCATATTAATCATGTTTTTCAACAATATTTTTATATAAATATCCAATATATAATTCTTTTGAGCACAATATGAAAGAGTCTTCAAGATTCTGAAAGGTTTATTAGAATTGTTTCTTCCAATTTTATATTCAATCTTACTTCAAACTCCAACAAAAGAAAATAAAAACTCTACACAACTGAGTTCTATCATTTGCTGGATTTTAGATTAGTTTAACTCATCCTACAAAAGTCCCACAAGTCCTTGCATTGAATTACCTTCAATTGAAGATTTTCAACTTTCAAATGTTGCGATTGCTAAAAGGGACAAACGTAAAAGTATAAATGGTCGTGTTTGTATATGAATATTAAGTAGCAAACAAATACATAAGTAAAAGAAATCTTTTCAGTCTAAGCTAAGTCAAATTTCAAATTTAGAACCAAAAAATCAAAATTAAATGACAAAAGAAATTTTTTATGCATTAGCAGTGTGAGTAGCCACCAAAAGGAGATAAGGTGCAAAGAAAAAAAGTAGGGCAATTGCACAAGAAAATGTACAAGGAATAGTTAGTGTCAATTTTCAATAATATATATTGTCCTCCATCCTCATTTTCACTTTTTACTTGATATGATATACATAATCATTTAGCGTAGGTGGAATAAATGAGAAAAGAACTAGTAGTAGACATACAAATCAAAACTAAAGAATAAGGAGAAACTAATTAGGAGGGAGAGAGCAAAGCATAATTATGCACTGAAATAAATTTCATACAATAGCATTGAAGTCCTTGTATTTCCATGACACTTCACAGACCAACAATATAGCATGTTGTGTATAGATTCATCTGGAATTCACTAAATTGTATCTTTTAATTTTATTTCTAAGATTTTACTTAGACTTTCACAAAAATTCAAGTTGTGAGTTTTAAACATACCGCCAAATTTAGAAGCTAGAATTGTAAGATTTGATTCAATACCTACTTTGGCTATTATAAGCTTCAACACCTCCTATTGGACAGAATTTAGATCTAAACCTAAGGAAAGGAGGGCCTCTTATTTAGGAAAAACCTAATCAAATTACAGGACCAAATTTTGGCTCCTGTCCACAACATTTCTAAAGGTAGGGAAACTATTCCATTAAACATAGTTGAGTGATAATGCTTAGGATTTTGTATGGGTTCTTCAACTGCCACCACACTTTTCCAGAATTTTCCTAACTCCTTTTAAGAGATTCCTAAAGAAGAATTTCTTTTATGGGATCCTTTTCTAACTTTTGTAAACTCACGAATAGTGGAGAAATCAATGTCTAAGATACCTCCCTCAGTCTATTGCAACTCTAAAACTGGGAAGGGGCTTAAGTAGTCTTTAATAAAGGCCTCAATTGGACTAGCTTAAAGTAGAAAACTATTGGTAGGTCACTATTAACTTGCTAAAAAAGGAAATATTACTGCTTACAAAAGTAGAGTTACTATTCATAAGGCAGGAGCTTCAAGAATTTTTTTTGCTTTATTTTTTTTTATTTTTTGGTACTAAATTCATTTATATTATGTTTTTAGGTTATAATTCACTTATTTGAGCTTAAGGAATAAATCGGGACAAGTTTAGGGGTACTTGTAGTTGTTTTGACCAATTTAAGAAGATGTTGAAAATCAATATAGGCACTAACATGCCCATATTGATGCCCATGTATCTAAACATAGCCATTTTCATATAGAATAAGTAGTTTTAAAGTCCTATAGAGTTTTATGGCCGTCAACATGCTTATGTTGGTGGCCAACATACCCTTTTCATTCTAGATTCAAGGGTTTCGTGGTCTTTTAATCAATACAGTTTTGTTGATACCTATACATCAGATAAAATCCTAATTTTCAAAAATAAAAGGCAAAATAAAAGGGAAAATTATGGAGAAGGCTCAAGAAACACAAACTAATCATCTATGATGATAAAGGGAACGATGAATAAGCAAGTAAATATATTCATAGTGGATTTTCACCAATCTAAAGTGTACTTCATACAGATTAAAAAGGAATCCATTGTGTTTCTTTGACTTTTCTATTTTTACTTTAGTTTTGATGCTATGTATTCTATGATTAGGAACTAAATCTTTGTTGGTACTTGATAAGATAGGGATGGACCTCGTAGTGATTTTATTTATTCAATTCATTATTTAGTTTTATTTAGATTCAATTATGTTTTCTTAATTATTCTTAGATTAATATTGGTAACATATTGGTTCTTATTGATTTCATGCAATTGGAATTTAGAAATCCTTTATGTGAATATATCTAGCATAACTGAAAGGAGTTGTATGTAAAACTAGTGATAGGTCTACATAGATCTTCTGGATTAAGGTCAAACCTAATAGAGAAATTCATGAATCATTATTATGATTTAGGTGTTTTAATTAGAGAGATATTTTAATTAATCAATCAAGGATTACATGTTAAAAGTTTTGAGAAAGATATTAGCATAATTGGAGAATTTTCTCAATCTAATAATCTATATATTAAATTGATTAATGAAATCATGGTTTTATGAGAAGTCCTAGGAGGATTCGAATTCCAATTACCATTTTCTTTAATTGTTTACCATTTTCTTGATTTTTCTTTAGTTTAATCTTTGTTCTAGTTAGTCAATTTTGTTGATTATTTTAGTTTATTTTTAATTTTGAATTATTTAATCATAAGCACTATAATTTGTTAAACTAGATAATAGAAAGACAGTAAGTACTAGTAATTGTAGTCCTTATGGAATTAACCCCTACTCATCAGTGCTAGCTATAGTTACACCAAACATTTGCTATTAAAACAACTCAATCAAGTTTTTGACACCATTTTTAGAGATTGTAATATTAGGAAAACCTTATTTTTATCAATCTAGTCATTTTTCTTCTTGGTAGTTTTTATTTATTTTTATATTTATTTATTTATCCTTATAAATCTCCTTTTTTTTCTAATGTTTGTGGCTTATTTGTAGGATTTGGGTATTCGTCGTTATAACCATTAAACATAATGGAAGGATGGAGAAGATAGTATTCTCATGTAGATTATGGTATGCTATCATTTATGGAAATTTCGGAAGCTCAACTGATATCCATGACATTTTATGACATTTGTAGAGGTAACCACCCCAACCATGAATGTCAGACCTTGGACTACAAGTGAAGGTATCCAATTTGCATAGACAACTATTCTCAAGACACCCCATATTAGAATACCTATAGGTCAAAGTGGAGTAGTTATTATACTTTGTATGGAATTATCATAATTCATTTGGATTTTTGCAGCAACATGGTAATTAGAGATTGTATGAATTACATATTAGTCAAAAGGCTAGTTAATTTTCCAAGTGAGTAAACATTAGGAGTGGAAGCATTAACTATCTTTGTATAAAAAATATTTTTTTAGATTTTGGAGCACAAAAGCTACAATGATGTTTCTTTGGTGTTGTGTAACTCACAAAAAAATCCTTTTATATCTTTCTTCTTATATGCTAGCAACTAAGCAGCTAAAGGCAACTCTGAACACCTAAAGATCACCTTCACATTTCATATGAACCTTACAAAACCAATGATAATATCTAACTAAAAAGTTGGTGGATTGAATGGCGTAGCTGAATGATTTCCTTCCAAGATGTTGACCATATTATCATCGAAAGAAGATATGATTAATGTTTTCATAGTTTGACGTATATAGAATGCATCAATTTGGCAAAGTTAAGAAATGCGTTATTCTATCAACTGTGGAAAGTGTATTTTTAATTACTGATGATAAAGTGAATAATGTACAAGGAGAGTGGTGTTTGTACCATATAAGTTATACCAAAGAAGAGTTTGATTGGTATTTTTGAACAACAACCAATAGGATGCAATAGTGAAAGCACTAGAATAAGTGTTCTACCATTGGATGGTATCTTCTTTGGAATTGTCAAGTACAACATTATAAAACAAACCACATAATGCTAGAGGTAAGACTAAAAGATCCATTGTGAAGATAGCTTTTGCAACTAAAATGTTGGATGAAAAATTGCTATGGAACGAAGTAACATCAATGACTGTAGCTAGGGCGACCCTATCATGCCAAAAGGAGGTGGATTTTCCATCATTGAGTAAATACCTACAATATTCTCTGATTATTCATATTAACTTAAGCAAGGACTTCATAAGTGATGAGGCACTATATAGAATTTGATATTTCATAGATTCTAATTCTTCAGGAAATATAAGTGCACCCACCTGACCTATAATGATTGTTTTTCAGATAGATATCTTCAAAGTCTCTTAGCAAGAATCCCATAGTTGAGCATTTTAACAGGAAAGATTCGCAATCCACCACAATTCTTAGGCATGCAAATCTTAGACCATCTAACTTTATAGTTACCTCTCCTATTTGTTTTCTAGAGAAAGTTTAAATTTCTTTGGACAATACTTTAAGGAAAACAATATGTGAAGCCCAATAGATGGTAAGTGAGGATAACTCTGAGTTTATTAGTTGACATCTGTCTATAATAGAAAGAGTTCTAAAGCTCAAACTCTCAATTATGCCCTTGATTTTCTATATAAGAGGCTTAAATTCAATGAAAATAGGCTTGATGGATGATATAGGAACTCTTAGATATTTTACTGGCAGATGAGATTCCTTAAAGCCAATATATGGTGATATTCTAATAGATAAGTAGGAGGCACTTATAGAGATGAAGAGGTTGGATTTATGATTGTTGATTAATAGACCAAAAATTCTTTTAAACATAGTTCAAGCTATTGAAATAGCTGAGGTTGATTTGATATCTTCTTTGAAAAATATAACAGCATCATCAACAAAGCTGAGGCTTACAATGTTAAGTTTCTTACATTTTGAATGGAACTTGAAATTTGAGTTTTTGAAACTGGTTCTTTTGAGAATTCTGGTGAACACTTCAAATACTAAGAAAAAAAGGAAAAGGAAAAAGGGATCCCTTTGCCTGATGCCTCTAGATGGTTGAATTATTTCCATAGTTTGTCCATTGACAAGAATTGTAACATCCCGGTCCCACCTAACGGGTCGGATCAGGGAAACGGGTCTATGAGAAGACCAATGAGAGAAGTAAGG
>JANZXP010000079.1:6206-29669 GCA_027576715.1 Erythroxylum flavicans
ATGGAATGTAAATCACATTACATAAACAATATACATGCATATTTAAAAGAATACCTCATAATATATTATTAATAAGTTAGAATGTCAATACAAAAGTCACATATGAACATTGGCCTAGGGCACACTACTAACAAAGGCATGATACCATTCAAGATTGGAAAGGCTCTAATCCAGTTTCTTTATTAGGAACAAGCTTTCTTTCTGTTTATTATTCCATATATAGAAGTTATCTCTAAAAAGGAGGTTTATAACTTGTATTTCATTTACACAATTTCTCATATACTTGCAGAAAGATTTGATGAAGCTATTCCCTTCTGCTTCATTCAACTGTATAACTGATTTGAAGTCACCAAGAAATAACTATAGGGCTTTAATGGCAATAGATAACTCTTAAGTTTAGACTAGAGTGGGGTCTTTTGAAAAGCATAATTGTGAGCATATATTATAGGGGCATAAATAATAAGTTTTTTTAATTTCAATTTAACCTTTATATGAACCATTTGATATATGATTAAGAGATGAAAATTTCAATATTTTCGTCATAAAAAGCACTAATAGTCTTCCATTATGGTGGTTAAAGTAATTGGTGATTAATCTCTATTGCTTTGGCAAAAAGTTAAGAAGGTTGCAATTATCCCTTCTTATGCTAGATTTCGAAATGCCTATTAAGGCTTATTCTCCAAGATGAAGTTTCTAAGTTCTAACTATTTAGGAGGGAGTTTATTCCCCTAACATTCCTTGCAATGATAGTTATGTTTCTTGAACAGATGAAGAACCTTTCTTCTTTCTGTTGGATTTTCTTTTGCTAGCTAGTTTGAATTCTTCTTTTTGATTAAGGGAAAGTGGGTAACCTGTTGCGTCTTCTCTTATTGCATTATCCTTAATGATAAAAGTTTTCCTAGCAAGAATTTCAAGTTGGTGATCAATTTTAACAGGTGGCTTATTTACATCAATCACTGAGGGAGTTTCTATGTTGTTGACAGAGCTAACTTTCTTATAAAGCTCAATATCAACATACCGATTAAAAATTGGGAGATCTATACTATTCTTGTTCTTTATCTCCTTCATATCCCATCAATTCTTGGCATTCTCTTATTTTGAATACTTTACTAGTGGGTTTCTAGAGCTTTTTTGGATTCAAAGTGTTAGGCATCTAGGAATAAGTTACTTTAATAACATCCTTAACAAATTCATACTTATCATTTAGTCTTAGGATAGGAATCACTTTAGGAAGATCTCTCATGACTTTAACCAATACACAAATCCTAACAAAATTTATTCTTTTTATTATAGATTTAGCTTTAACCAAACAAAGATGGTTGCCTACATAACTGACTATGCGACCTAATCCACTTATCCAGTACTTTAGGGGCACTCCACAAATACGCGTCCGAGTCAAAATTTTTGTTTGCTTAATATCGTCAATGTTAACTCTAGGTTGCCATATTTGGAGTATAACTAGTATGTTTCACACATACCAAAGTTTAGACTCTAAGACCCTCCTTGCAAGAGAAGAATATCAGAAGAAAATATCTTCATTATTAACCAAGATTTAGCTAGTCTAATTCGCTTCTAGTTGGAAGAAACCTATGAATTTAGAATTAAATAAAGTTCGATAGAACTAAATATGTTTAGTTTCACATAAAAGAAAACAAAATCAAAGATAAATAAGAAGAAAAACAAATAGAAAACAAATCATTCTTAACTTTAAACCTCCCTTTCTCTTCTATTGAATGTTCTTGTAAGTTTAAAGTTTGATATTGTAATCTATTAGATCTCTTGACGAATTCTGCACGTTCCCCATATTCCTAGGTCAATATCATCCCTTCTGTATGTTCTTTATGTTTGGAATTGGCTCCAAAATTTTTCTCTCCTTAATTGGCCTTTCCTCACATCTTTTTATAGTATATTTTAGGTTGTGGGAGATACATAATTTGATACACGGGCATGTACTAGACCGTGAATATTCTAAAATCTTAAAAATTTGTTATTTTTTTCGGGTTAAGGGACTTACACTGGCATAGAGTTTCTCTAATTTTCTTCAAAACTTCATTTTACGTTACATTTTTATCCAAATTCTTCTCCTTTTAGTTTATGAAGGCAATTATAACCTATAAATGCGCTTGTAGTAGATTAAGTACCAAAATTACAATAAAATTACAAAATATTAAGTAAAATATATCAAATATGGGGGTATAAATATATTCAAATATGCTTCTATCAAGGAACATGCTAAAAAAAAGACTCTATTTGATGCAATTACCCATTCTTAGAGACTGTAAATAGGTCTTTTGTATAAAAGGACATTATGATGGTTCTATCAAGCTTTCCAAAGTGTGTCTTGTTGCCAAAGATTATCATCAAACCTTAAGCATTAGTTACACTTCTACCTTTAGTCTGGCAATTTGTATTATTCTCACCTTGGCCATCTTATAAAACACAAACATTTACAAACTTGATGTTAATAATTTCTTTCTTCATGAATACATCCAAAAGCCAATTTATATGTCTAAACTTCCTGGCTTTGTAGACCTACATCATCCTCATCATATTTTTCACCTTCATAAAGCTCATTATCATCTCAAATAGACTCCCTGGGCTTGGTTTCATTGCCTAAGTCAAAAACTTCTTGATCGCAAATTTACTCCCTTTAAAATTGATACTTCTCTTTTATTCACAAAATATCCTCTCACACCACCTTCCTTTTAGTTTATATAGATGATATCTTAGTCACAAGTTATTACACCTCCTTTGTCACCACACTAATTGTCACTGTCAACATTTCCTTTTCCATTAAAGACTTAGGTTTTGTACATCATTTTTTTTGGAATCAAAGTCAAAGCTACTGCCTATGGTCTTCTCCTTACTCAATCTCAATACACTAAGGATCTTCTTCTTTGTATGTCTCTAGATCAGTCTAAAACAAAATCCACACTTGTCACTCACACTCTCCCATTTTCCAACAATCATTGCACTCTACTTCTTGATCCTATTGAATGCCGCAACACTATTGGTGCTCTTCAATATATGTGTCTTACCTGCCCTGACATTCAATTTGTTGTCAACAATGTGTCTCAAATCTTATAGTGCCCTGGTGACATTCATTGGACTTCAGTCAAGTGGATCTTGCGATATCTTTGCTCCACAAGCTCTTATAGCTTCCACTTAACCAAATCCACCTCACTATCCTTATAAGCTTACTACGACGCTAGTTGCGTAGATTGTCTTGATGATTGTCGCTTCCTATATAGATGCTATATCTTTCTTGATAGTAATCTCATTTCTTGGAGTGCCAAAAAATAACCTACAATTTCTAGATCTAGCATAGAAGCTATTTATAAAGGTATTACTCAGGCTTCTGTTGAGCTCTGTTTGATACCTTTTCTTCTTGTCAAACTTAGATTGTCATGCGATGATCCTTGAGCTATCTTTCAAATATGGTTTCTCATGCTTGCACAAACACGTTAAAATAGATATTCACTTCGTTCATGATTTGGTTGCTTGTAAGGCTCTCCATATTCGGCTTATTTTATCTTCTGATTAGCTCACAGATGTCATGACTAAAGCTCTGTCCTCTTCAACATTTCTTCGACTATGAGACAACCTTACGATCTCATTTGATTGTGAGCTTGAAAGGGGTTGATAAAATATCTTCTCTGATATATTCTTATTTATTCATATCATTTAAATTTCTATCACTTATACTGATTGACCTTAATTCTCAATTCATGTTTATCGTGTACGCTACAAACATGTACATTAAGAATTGTGTAATTGACAATTAATTCAATGGAACACAGCAATACATCTCACGATTACTATACTTCATCACTAAAGAAGATACCTAATGCCGTTACCTTACAGCGGCAGTAATCTTTTTTCATTTTTATTAACATTTATATATTTTCTTTAACTCCTAAAGCTGCCGCAGCAGCTGAGTGCCAGGGGAAGTTTGACTTTTGATATCTAGATGCTATAACAAACAAAAGTTAACTTGTCTTAACTTTGATTTAATCAGTCAAACGAGTAAGGGTACCTGAAGTTAGTATTGAACAACAACAACAACCTCCAAACAATGAGAGGAAAAGATTGTTGTTTCGTGGCACAAGATCATAACTAAAAGTAAGTTTAGTCTCACGCCAAATCAATTTATAGGTGCCATTCACATGTATCACCTCCGCTTCCTCTGCCGTCGGCGACCTTTTGGAGATTGATTTTTCAACTTTCACTATTTCTTAATTTATCTTCTAAATATCACCCTTACATAACGAAAAGCTTCAAAAAAAATTTCAGATACCAACCAGAAAGCAGATAAACTAGAAGAGTGACAGTAAAGGCGTGCAGAATATTCAATAATAATAATTAAAAAGAAAACAAAATGCCACATAGCAGGTTCGCTGGTTCTCTAACATCCCCCAAACTTGACGTTGCTATCGACATGGGCAATCCTTTCTTAAACCTCACCATCGATGGCTTCTTGAAGATAGGAACTGTATGCATTCTTTCTTTCTTGTCCCCTCTAATCTATGCATTTCGGGTTCTTGTTCACGTTTTCTTCTAAGAAATGAGTGAAATACTTATCGCGTTTCATCAAACTTAATTAGGTGGCAGCTGGTAGAGCACTTGCAGAGGATTCGTATCATTTGGTCAAGCGAGGTCATTTCTCTCCATTCCATTTGATTATTTTTCTGATTTGTACACTTCTTTTTCAAAACTTAAATATGATAAGTGGATGGGACTCATGCTTTAATCATCGTATATCATTTAAAAAACGAATTTCTGGACTAATAGAATATTGGTTTTAACAGGGAATCTTTCAACTCACAGCTTGGAGGGCACGGTGAATATCTACGACTTTTTCCTTTTGTGGACACCAACACGAGTGATTGAACGGGTTCATTTCTAAGGGATTCTTTTTTATCAATAACATTGCATTCTTAGCTCGGTTTGGTGGCTAACCATTAAGATGCTCTAATAATTTACTGTTCATTGTATAAGATTTAGATGTCATTTTTCTTGGTTATACAAATCGCAATCCTTTAACCTGAGTCCCTCTTTACATTTGCTGCTTCTTGGATAAGGTCTAGATCAAAGTTTCGTTAGTCCTCAATTTACCACTTCTGATCTTCATTATGATTCTTAGAGCCTCTCATGCATCTGAGAAAGGAATTCTCAAAGTTAAATCTTTGGTTAGGGACTTCTTGAAGAGTTCATCTCCTTATGAGCCATCCACAAAAGAATTTATTAAATTCGTTTCTGAATTTATAATTATGGTTTTTTTTTTTTTTGAATTTGAAGTCCAAAAAGCAGTGCATCTTCTGGCTGAAGCTTGTAGCGATGAATATCCTTATGTTTCTATATTGTATGGTGATTAGTTTGGAATGAAAAGCATTGATGCATTCTTTCTTTTTTTCCTGATTATGGACATTGTTATGACGGCTGAAAAAGATGTGCAAAGAAGGAGCTTACTGGGGTAAGTATGTATATCATATAATTAATTTGCAGACCTCTGTCAGAAGTCAGAACTCTTGTAATAAGTGAGCTTAATTATGTTATGCCTTTGACCTGAGGATGTCAGTTGCTTGCTTGCTGTTTTAGGAACGATGGCTGGAATATATGTAGGAATGGAATATGGGATGGAAAGAATCCGAGGCACTCGAGATTGGGTATGTTTTCTCGACGTGAGCTACTGGAATACTAATCTTGACGAGCTTAAAGTAATGAACTAATAATTTAGACATAAAGCCATTTTGGTGTCTTTAACCGGATTATCAACAGTGAGCATTTTGAAATCCTCGTCAGTATATATTGATAACACATCCACACCTCAATAAGGGACAACTGAAGTCTGTTTTATTTTAGTCTTGGGGATTCAGCTAATATCTTAAAGAAGAATGCGATGCTTGGTAACGTTGTTTTATATAAGAGATCATTATTTTCAAAATTTCCTTCTGTTTGTATAACTTACAGAAGAATGCGATGCTTGGTGGTGTCTTGACTGGGGCTCTGTTATCAGCTGCCAGTAATAAGAGCAAAGACAGGATTGTGACGGATGCTATCACAGGAGGAGCCACCGCAACTGCAGCAACATTCCTCAACTATTTCTCTTCAAAAGCTTAAAATTGTTTCACTTCTTTTAATAAGATCATGCTTTGTTTAGCATGGTTGTTCAATATCATAAGAAGCAAATATCATGTTTGTTATATTAATTTCATTAACCACGTGCCGTAATTTTTATCAAATTACCGACTTTTATGTGGCAATAAATACATTATTTTGCTGTTTCAATTATTAACTTTCTCTATCATTCTCTATGTAAGTTAGCCATATATTTACAATGCAATTAATTAAAAAAATTATTTTACACATTCATCTAATTAATTAACTTAGTTTATGAGATCAATATCTTTTATAAATTAAATTATAATATTTATATTGTATTTAAATATTTTTCTTAAATTATTTATAATCATTACTTTATTAAATTAAAACATTTAAATTATATATTATTGTCGATATTTTACTTATATTGTAAAAAATATTAATTATAAGTTCCATCTATTTTTCATGTTAAGTGAGAGAGCATTTTTTTACAAAAACAACAGCTCTAATCCAGTTGAGTATCTTCAAGGTCAGCTGGTACTTGTCTTCTACAATCGTCTTGAACAATTTATTGTTTCTTTCTTTCCAAAAGCGTAAATGGTGGTGGTGAATGCTGCTTTGAGTAATATGACATTTTGCTTTCCAAGATTTGTGTGGTTGATGAGCCAATTCAAAGATTCCTCCTGTACGTATGTGTGATTGTCCATTGCTAACATATGTAGAATTTTGCTCCAAACTATTTTCGAATAACTGCATTGAAAGAAGAGTTGATTTATATCTTTAACAACTTCTTTGCATGATTCATAAGTAGTTTCATTGGTGTCAAACCATCTACTCTTCGTCTTAAGCCAGTTCTTAATCAATAGCCAAGTGACTATTAAGGCCTTAGGATTTAAAGTTTGTTTCCATAGAAGGTTGTACCATGAAACATCTACTGAACTACTAATGATCACTCTATGACAGGATTCATTTGTGAATCTTCCATTCAAATTGGGAGTCCAAATGATGAGGTCTTCCCTATTCATTTCGATCAATTATGGTAAGTGCTCAACAAGTGAGTGAAAACCTCTAAAACTCCCGTACTAATCGCCATTCAAAATTAAAGATGATACTTTGAGTTTCTAAGGAATTCTATTCATCAAATGGCTAATATTAGTTCTTTGTATAAAGGAGCTTGGATCTGACCAACTATCGAACCAAAATCATGTATTTTCACCATTTTCTAGCTTATGCTGAATCTTTGGATACAACATACCTCTCAATTTCAACAATTGATTGAAAATCCAAGAAACCTCTCTTGTATTTATAATTTGCCAGAAATTTAGGTTTTTAAGGTTTTATTCATGGATCCATTTGATCCAGAGGGCCTTGTTGTCTATATAGAGTCTCCAAAGTCTCTTACTCATTAACACCTTTTATATTATTAAGACGGATATAATTCCAAGTCTAACTTGTTGCTTGGGGATAGTGATCTCACTCCAATTAATCTTAGCATTTTTAAAATTTTTTGTTTTGCCCGTCTATAGGAATGCTTTCACAATTTTGTCTATCTCATTTATCACCTTCTTTTGCAAAGCAATATATGCTATCTAGTGTATATGCAAACTACTTAGTACTGAAATAATGAGAGTTAGTTTAGCAGCATACAAGAGTAATATATTTTGCCAAGCATTTATTCTTGCATTGATCTTTTCAATAAGAAGGACACAAGTAGAGAATGTAGGCTTAGAAGTGGTAATTGGTACTTCAAGGTATCTAAAGGGAGTAGGATATAGATTCAACCCTATAATTCTACTGAGTTCTTTTTGGTTTCTTACATTTGAGGAGATATATAAGTAGCTCTTGTCAGAGTTAAACTTTAAACCCAACCACTCTGAGAACACTTTCAGCATATTGAGCATTATGTTTATAAAACATGGATCTATATCACAAAGAAGAAATAGATCTTCTGCATAATAAGGTGTGTTAAACTGACTTCTCTACATTTGTAGTGAAATTGGAAACCTCCATTGCAAGATATCAATTTGCTCAGTAATCTTGACAGCCTTTCCATTGCAAGGGTGAATAGATAGGGGATAAGGGATCCCCCTATCTAATCCCCCTGACATTTTTGATAAGTGTAGTAGGAAGACCATTAACTAGCACACTATTGTATGCAAGTTATGATCCATTTCACAAATCCATCTAAAAGTTGCATTCTTTGAAGACATAGTTGTATAAATCTCCAACTGACTATGTCAAAACCTTTATAAAAATCAATTTTTAGTAAGCAATTTTGGATTCTCTTCCATAAGTTATACTTCTTTAGCAAGCCTTGTAAAAGTAAAATGTTATAACTAATGTTTCTCTCTGGATTGAAACTCTTTATGAAGTATGTATGGTTTCACTAAGCACCTTCTTCAATCTTTTAACAAGAAGCTTAGCAATTACTTTGTAGAATATGTTACAATAGGATATTAGTCTAAAATCTGCCATGCTCAAGGGCTTTTACTTCTTAGGCAGCAAACAAATGTAGGTGAGATTAATTTCCCATAGCATTTTAAAAGAGGTGAAAAATTCCAATATAACCTTAGTGAATAATTTGTCTGTGATGTCCCATTTTGAAAGAACAATGTTAAAAAACCATTTGAATTAGATACTTTTAATGGATGTAAACTGAATATAGTTATTCTAACATCTTGATCTAAAAATGGGCAAACCAAAGACTTCTTTATGCACTAATCTATTTCACAATCGAATACTCTTTGCATGTTGTAGCTTGGCTTAACAAATTGCTCGGATCCTATCAACTGAGCAAAGAAATTTCTTGCTAGCTTAAGTAAGCTTTCTTGGTTTGAATCTGCAACTCTCTAGCTATCATATATTTTTATAATTTTATTGACATTCCTTTTAGAAAGTAGATAGGAGTGGAAAAATTTTGTGTTGGAGTCCCAATCCCTCATCCAATTAAATTATGAAGTTTCAAAGCCTCTTGATACTCTTGTAGCCTTTGCAATTCTACCAACTTCAAGTCATTGTTGTGAGGAAAGTTATAGCAATTCTCCTAAGCATGAGTTAGTTTATTCTTGAGAGCAATAAGATTTTATGATTTAGTAAGAATAAATTAATTTAAATTTGCTCTTACCTACTTTAGTTTTTGCGTAAGTTGGTAAGATTTAAACCCATCAACTTCTTTATTCCAGCTTCTATTGATTAACTCCATGAATCCTTCCATGTGGAAGATTCCATTAAAGAATCTAAATGGAGCCCCAATATTTCTGGTTTCAACAATTTTTTTAATTATCGTGTAAGAGTAGTCTTAAAACATATTCTCTTCATAATGAACATAACATTGACGAAACAAATTTAGCCAAAATGAGTTAGCTAATGATCTCTCAAGTTTTTTTTGCAATGCATCTTACCTTACTGATTATTTGTCCCAGTAAAATGTCTACCAATCGAGCTGAGGTCCATCAAATCCACCTTGTGTGTAGATGAGTAAGCTCTTTTGTTGATCCTAGAGTGAACTTTTTACCACCTTCAATTTCTGTTGAGTTTAGGGAAAATTTGAAGTCTCTTACCAAAAGCCACGGATGTTAGATTCTCACTTATATCTTTTGCAAATCTAGCTAGATTTTATTCCTTTGAAAGCCAAAATTGGATTTATAGATTAGAGACAAATCAAAGTTGTGAATCATACCACTCAGTTGGCATTTTAGTTGAATAAGTTGATCACTTTCTTCGGCAGCTTGGAATTCAATCAAATATGTGCTGTAAAGAAAAATTATTCTCACATTGTAATGTGAAATATGATTTGAAATAAGTTGCCAATTTGCACCTAAAAACTTAGAGCTAATGAGTAACTAAGGATCTTTTATTTTAGTTTCAATAAGGCCAACTAAACAAGCCTTCTTATCCTTATCAACCTACTTTACCATTGCTCTTTTTAGAGGGTCATCAAGCCCTCTAATGTTCCAAACTAGGATTACTATATAAGGGAGATTCCCCTATATTTTTGTTGTTATGCTTCCCTTTTTTGCTTGCAGATTTTCTTCTAGTGTTAAAAGATTGAGTTTTGAACTCCTCAAATTCTCCATTATTCACTACTTACATTTCAATTACTTTGTTAACCATGTTTGATATTTCAGTAATATCCATCAGTTTCTCCCAGCTTCACAATTTGTGCTTCAACTTCTTCATTCATTATGTTAGAAACTTCAACTTCTAACTTATTCATAACAGTTTCTTTCCTATTTGTATTATCAATTTCAACCTGCTTGAGTAAATCAACTAGTACATTAGTTTCTAAATTCCCTCTAATTTTATCATCAGTTTCAAAACTGGAAGCCTGGCATTGAGTTAGAAAGAGGTAAAATAGATACATTTCCAATGTGGGTGAAATTTTACAACTTACCTATGGAATTTTGGACCATTGAGGGACTTAGTTTTCTTGTAAGATCCTTTTGGAAACCAATTTGTATGGAATGTCAAACAATTTTTATGGAAATAATATGCTACGACAAATTATGCATTGAAATCAATAAAAACTCAACATTTCTTAACAACATGCCTATTATGAGCTTAGGGAAAAATAGTCAGGTGGAGAAGAAAGGAATCCTTAAACTTACCCTTGGAAACTAAGCAATTCCACCAAGAAATAGGTACCCACTATAAGGTATTCAAAACTGGGTGGCAATAAGAAATTATAGGGATATAACTAAATAAAATGCAGTAGGAAGAGGACTTAAGCAACCTCAATGAAATGATATCTATATAAATTAATTAAGAGAACTCTATAAAATGGATATAGATGAGTAAGCAAGAAATATTAGTTCCTTTAAAGCATATGTCTATTTATAATAGGATTTGAAAATTTTACTAATTTAGTTGAATTTAATTTAATTTTTAATTAAAATAATTTATTCTAATTAAGTATGAATCAGACTTAAATAAGATTAAATATATAATATTAGTTCTTGTTTACCAAATATCTTATATTTAATTCTAAAGTTTCTCAAATTTTACAATCAAGTATAACTTGATCAAATACTTTTTCTCTTCAATTTTTTTTTATATATGATTCATTAGATTCTTGAATATACTGGTAAGAGGTATAAATTATGAAACAATTCCTAAATATATTGATGATGGATATAAACTATACATACAAAATCTTATTTATGATTAAATAAATTAAATTCTTTTGATTATCTTTAATTCTTTAACTAAATAATTTATAATCATAAATCATGATTGGCATCTAACAACGAATTATGACTACCATATAATGGCTTCTCTGGTTTGTGAGGTATATAATGGTTTCTCTAAGGTGTGTGATGACTTCTAGCTTCGCATCCTAGCTACTGGTATTATTGCTAGCTACTTCTCTGTCCTCTTCCCCCTTAATCCCTTTTTTGTTAGATCTATTTCACCTATTACTCTTTCTAGTTGCATCTTCTTTGGTCCTCTTCCCTCTAAGTTCCTTCTTTTTATATTAAGTTGTTTGTTGTTTAGTTATACCCTTTCTAGCTACTTTTTCTTTTGACTAGCTATTAATTTTTCTTCTTCCTCCTCGGATTATTGCCCTCTTCTCCTGTTTCTTACCTTTCTTCTAACCCTGATCCTACAAATTAGAAGGCTTGGCAATTAAATGCTAAGAAAAAGGTTCCCTCGAAAAATAATATGTAAACCTACTCTACTTATTAAGAAAGACTTCCTCCTCTAGGTAGTGTCATCCCTTAACTACAAAGCTTCTGACCTAGATTATATATCTCAGGTCTATTTTAAGCTCCTAGAATCTAATCCTATCTTATAGGTAACTAACATCATTGTGGCCTTAGGATTTATGCCTTGCAACTCCTATATGAAACCTTTGGATAAAGCCATTACAAGGAAATCCTGGAAATAAGTTCTGGATGATGATGTTTCTTCTCTACAACTCCATTTCTGCCTCCCGAAAACCTCTGAAGGGAAAACTACTGTTGCACTAGATATTGATATTCTGAAGGAAGGAATGAAGAAATGGGAGGTAACTCTACTAGGATTCTTTATGGATAGGAGAGACTTATTTCATTCTATAAATATCTAGGCTGCAAAATAATAGAGAAATATAGGTTTACATATAATCTTTTTGAATGATAATAATATCTTCTTGTTTATATTTAATAATTCAAATGTTAATCATAAGATACTAGAATTAGGACCTTGGTTCTTCAATTCTCAACCACTACTCATTACAGTCTTGGATATTAGGGACAAAGCTTAAAGACCTTAGGGAAAAGAAAATCTCAATATGAGCAAATAATTATAACATTCCCTTAGAGTATTGGACTACTAAGGGACTGAGTCAACTAGGAAGCTACATTGGGAATCCCCTTTATATTGAGGAATATATAGCCACTATGATAAGATTTAATTAAGCAAAAATCTATGTTTTAGTTGAAATCACTAAAGAGCTTCCTAAAATTATACCAATACTGAGATTAGATAAGGCATGGAATCTCTTTGAAGATCAGGTTATTATAACCTATAATAGAGACGTAAACTCTTAAAGTCTAAATAGTACTAAAAATCAATTTTTAGAAAATTCAAGCTCGAGGAATACAATGAACTGATCCTAATGGATTTAGGGAATGAAGTTAAACATACTCAGAATAATGAGCAGACTATTAATGACTTTGTCAAACACAACAAGATGGCATAAATAAGATTAAGATAGATAGAGGTAGTTTAGAACTATAACTAAAGAGCCTAAGAGATTCTACAAATAAGGATAAACTTAGCCTCACTAAGGTTAATGAACCTTGCTAACTAACCACTTCAAAATAGAAATTAAATGAAACAAAAGATAAGTCATATAAGGTATTATAAGAAAATTCTAGTAAAGAGATGAATATTGGAACTAGTCTCTAGAGGGCTATAAGGAAAGCTCAAAGAAGAAAAAGCTTTATCTCCTATACCTTAATGTCAATTTTAGTCTAGAATATAAGAGGTATTAATGGTACAAATAAACACAGATTGTTATGGATTACATTAAAGAAGCTAAACCAATTTTGATAGGAATTCTGGAAAATAGAATAAAGGAATATAATTGCTAAGGACTACTTCTTTTAAATAGGGATTTTATCTACCTCACAAATCATACTTTGAAAAAGCAATAAGTAATCTCTAAAACATAAGCCAGTTAGTTTAATCCTTTTACATTTTCCATGGCACTTGATGTTACCACTTCTCATATTATTGGGTTTCAAAGTAGAGTCAATGCTTCCATAAAAAGGATGAATTGATAGGGAGAGAGGGGATCTCCTTATCTAATAAGCCTAACACCTTTAAAAAGATTGGAAGGGAATCCATTAATTAACACATTGTTGGATGTAGAGGAGATGCAAGTTACCACCCATTTTTTAAATGTGAGGGGGAAATCAAATGCTTTGTTGAAATCCAATTTGGTGGCACAATTTTATGAAGACCTTTTCCCTTGAATACACTTTCAGGAGCTTCTGAGCAATTAGAATATTGTTTCCAATTTTTTAACCATTTAGAAAATCACTTTGATCTTATAATGAAGCAACTCTCTTAATCGATTTGCTAAAATCTTTGCAATAATTTTATAAAGAAAATTACAACAAGAAATAAGCATAAAGTCACTAAAGGAAGAAGGATTGGGGTCTTAGAGGCAAGACATATAATTGTTTAATTGATCTCTTAGAGAAGATATCCACTAGTAAAAACTCCTCAACAGTTTGTTTAATCATAAACTCAACTTTTTATGAGTTTTTATGAAAAAAGAATACCATTTAGGCTTAGAAGCTTTTTACTATTGAATTGAAGAATAACCTACTTTATTTCTTGATCTTTAACTTGTTTAGTGAGTAGGAGATTGTCCTATGGTCTAATCTAAGTATCAATGAAGCCCCTAAGGATTTGCAATGGGGATAATCTATGAGAATAAGTATCAACAGAGCTTTCTAAAAAATTATACTACTTCATTTAACAGACCCATTTGACTAGTGAGTAAAGCTCTATTTTGAGAGATAATAGAGCAAATGTTATTAACATTCTCCTTGCTATCATTGAATTGAAGAAAAACTTAGTACTTTTAACCCCTTCCATCAACTAATTAACCTTAGACCTTTGCTTGAGAAGAGAAGCATGATCCTCCATTTCGGATAAATAGTTTTTTAGGCCAATCTTCTCTTTTACTAGTAACTCCATACACTATAGATTATTCTAGAGGTCTTATTAGGTTGTTAAGAGCTTTTCAATTACATTCCCAGCTGTTAGTATAGTGATTGTCCCCCTTTTAGCATTTAGCCCCTTCAATTCCTTCTTGATACCTTTTAACATTTTAACACAAATAAATTACGTAGAGCTATGAGCATCAGTTGCCATCTCTTTAGCTATTTCCTTTTGGATTCCACCATCACGAATAAGATAGTTATTAAATCTAAAGGAAAATTTTACATAACTTTTAGAAAATATTACCAATAAAAAGGGGAAAATGATCAAAAAATAGAAGCTCCAAAAACCTAGCTTTGCTTTCATGGAAATTGGAGAGCTATGTTAGGTTCACCAAAGATCTATCTAGTTTTTTCCTACGAAAAAATCTTTCCTACAAAAAACTCTTTCCTATTTTTCATTTCTCCACGTAAATCTATACCCCTCATATCTTAAATATTCAATCCCTAATCCTTCTACACACTCCTTGAAATCAATAATATAGTTTCATTTGCTAGTGTGACCTTTAATTTTATATCAAAATTGAATAGCATTAAGATCTCCACAAACTATATGTGGATAACGATTGTAAACCTAGTTTTGATTCTATCTTTCTTAAAAATTCATCCTTTAGAAGTTGAGATTAGATCCATAACAATGGAAGCATACAACTTATAATTGTCATGAAAGAATTTAACCAATACATGCATAGCTTGGTCATGTGAATATAGTTCATCTACTTTCACTAATTTATAGTTAAATGTCAAAACAATTCTCTTATAGTAATAATGATGGCGTTTTGAGACTAAACTTTGCTTTGCTCCTAGAATCTTCAATTTATTTATATTTTCCAATATAATATTGGTTTTCAAAATCCTAAGATCCATGGATGTTCCATATTGTCAAAATCCCTTAAAGTTTGAAGGTTTTCATGGTAATTTAAACCATAAACATTCCATATTAAAAAAGTCATTTAGGAATGGATTTTCCTTTAGAGATCTTTCTCTTATTTCCCCTCTCTGATTTCCTTTATTCAACACTTTGGAAGTTATCCTAACTTGGTTCCATTAAGGGATTATTATTTAGCTCCATTTTTCCTTTATTTTGATGGGAAGTTGGAACTTTGATAGGCAAGGAATCTGTAGATACTTCTTCATGCCCCCATGGTTAATCATGATAACATTACTATCATGTAAACCTTTAAGAGAATTTTGATTCCCTTTATTAAGCTAAATATTTTCCTTCTCACAAATGAGCTCTTGCATTTCAAATTGGTTCAAATCTTTACTGGGTTGAACCACATCTTCCTTACCATTTGACACTTGTTCCCTCATAAGCCCCAAGCCCTCTACATTTGACTCTGACCTTATTATTTCATAATAATCATCCCTTTTGAAAAGTTTCCTTGTAGGTTTCCATTATTTCCCTTTCATCTCTAAGGAAGGTTTCTAATTATAAGTAACCAATATTGAATCTTGATAGAGGGAATTATTTTAGTATAATCTCGTAATAGGATTTGAACTGGGAAGCTCCTTAAATAACTCCACACTAACACACACCATGCAAGACCAATTCTCCTCCTCCTATTTATATTCTTATCCATGCACAAAAGCTTACCAATGAAGCTAGCAGGTAAGCTCCATCCCTATGTGGTCTAATATTCTAGAAAAACAATATACTTATTCATCCATATTCTTATGCTTTCATATTTGATCATGTTTAAATTTATACATGGTTTCCATATTTTTAGGAATATAAGGACCTATCCAAAATGTCAAAGACCCTCCTCTAATACTTTGAAGGCCTTATTTTAACTTGAAAGGGAGAAAAGGATCAAGCTTTCTTCAAAGATAAGAACATCTACCAGCTTTTTATTCATCTAAAGTTTGGTTGCCCAACTTGAAATAGTTTGAAAGAAGAAGCCAACTAGAAATGCTTCCCACATAATAACTTTAGCCCTTAGAATCTCTATTTTAACATAAAAATGGCTAGTCCATCTTCTACCTTTGGTGGGAAGTAATGTAAAGAGGAGTCCTTAGGGTCTTCCAAGACCTATTCCTAGCTCCTTTGAGAGCTAATGGTTGGAGAAGAATACTCCTTCCTAACATTAAATCAGTGGTTGTTTAGAGCTTAAAAAAGCCTAAAGGAAGAGGATAGTAGGGGGAACTCACTAGGAGTAAGGGTTGAGACTAGAGTGTTTTTTTCTTACAAACATACTCAAAATAGACAATTACAATAATAAAATAGGAAAGGTTCAAAAGTTGGTTACCATAAATGGTAAAAGATTGACTTAAATGGGAAATAAAACATATAAAGTGATAAAAGAGACTCTCCAAACTTGGGAGGAGTAGGAGGAGGATGAAAAGAAGGAGAAAAATATTTAAACAATAACTAAAAGAGAAAGGTGAACAAAAATATGTAACCTATCAACTACAGAGGAAAAAAACCAACCTGAAAAGAAAGGTAAAAGAGGATAAAGGATAAAGGAGACACCACTAACAATAACAAGAAGAACACTAAGAAAGTAGACAATGGGGAAGATTCTATGATAGAGGATGATGGATATAAAAGATGGATGAAACAATTTTTTTTTAAAAGTTGATAAGGAAGAAAAGGAAGGAGAAGCGTTTTGTGTTTTATTATAAATTGCCCTGTTATGCATCTCAACTTGGAGAAAACATTGAGGAGCATATGGTTATTAATGAAGTACCTATTTTCCTCATCATTTTTTGGAAGGGATTTTTTTCATTTCTTATGGTATAAATAGAGACAATTCCCATCACACCTTCTTAATTTAGTGTACATAGGTTAAGCTCTTAACTTTAGCATTTATAAAATTATCAACAACCCCTTAATAGAGATAGTTCTTACTCAATTTCCCTATCTCTTTAGTAAGCATTCTTAGGAGAAACAAATGAGAGCTTTAATGAATGTGAATGTTTATGAAAATAGAAGAAATTAATTACAACATGTCAACAATGAAGAGAGATCTATTTTCACTAAGAATTGATTCTAGCTTTAACACAGTCAATTAGAGCTAAACTATCTATAGGTACCCCTAAGTATTTGAAAGAAGCTTGGTGGATGTTAAGACCAAAAATAGTGCTTAAGATAGCTCCATTAAGAGCATTAGAAGAGATATAGATCTTGTTTTTCTCATCATTAACAGTGAGGCCATATATTTTAGAAAACTAATTAAGGGAATTAACCAATTGATGCAAAGAGAAAGGATCTAAACCACAAAATAATATTAGATCATTTGTAAAAGCTAAATTATTAATTTTGAGCTCCTTAGACTGATGGTGAAATTGAAAGATCCAGAGACATTTATCTTCCGAGCAATTAATCTTATAAGAATTTCCATAACAATTATGAAAAGATAAAGGGACAAAGGGTCCCCTTACTTTAATCCCTTAGCACTATGGAAGAACTTACAAAGCAAGCCATTCATTAGTTTACTAAAGGAGCTAGTAGTAACACAAGGTTTAATTTAATCAATAAAAGTGTTATGGAATCTAAAGGCCCTCATACCGTTGAAGATAAATTTGTAATCCATAAAGATGAAAACCTTATAAAAATCTATTTTTAGGAAATAACCTTATATAGAAGCTTTATTGTCATAGTACTTGAAACATTCTTAAACTAACATAAAATGTTACTGATTGTTTTGCCTGTTATAAAGGCACCCTAGATGGGATTGATTATATGGAGTGCTAACTTTAATCCACCTGCTAAGTGTTTAGAGATTACCATGTGCAATACATTATAACATGATACAAGACAAAAAAACTACCATTAGGTTTTTATTCTTGGGTACAAAGCATATATGAGTACTATTATACTCCCTAAGCATCTTTTGGAATATAAAATTTCTTGAATTGTATCTATAACTAATCCTCCAATCTGATCCTATATTCTTGGAAAGAAGAAAGCACTATAACCATCTAACCTTAGTGATTTATTATTATTAAGACTAAATAGAGCTTCTTTAATTTCTAATTTTTGAAAGGAAAGAATAAATTATCTTTTGTGATTTGATCAAGAGGAGAATCAATGTGATATGATAGATTATTCATAGCTAGAGATTTGGTAGAGCTTTGCCCCAAAAGATTTTAAAAGTAGTTTAATGCAATAATCCCTATTCGTATGGTCTTTACATAGTTGTCCATCTATATCCATCAAGGCTTAAGCCCCTTGAAGCCAATTGACCATTAACTTTTGCTTAAGAAAGGAGTTACACCACTAAAGTGATAAAGTGTATATATTGAGTGAATGAGTTTTAATAGCCCTTAATGTCAAATTATGAGGGTCTAGATAGCATTTTTCTTGTGTTAATGTAAGATTTTTCTTAGTTGATATGAGCCCAATCTCAATACTAGGATAGGCTTTCCTGTGGTGAGCTTTATTTCCCTCTTTTATTACTTGGAGATTCCTCAAAAGTTGGTAGCTTTTACAACCAACAACAAAAATCCCCATACCATTCCTTACCTTCTCACCAAAATTTTCTAACTTGGAGAAAAATTAAAAAACTGGAAAGGAGTTTTAAGTGAGAAGTAGGTATTTAGTTGAAGAATTTCAATGAAATAGTGGTTTGAGCAAATATAAGGTCCAAAATTGGTGAAACTAGCAAGGAAACTATTAAGTGACTCCTGGTTTACCATCACTCTATCAAGTTTTTCCAAATTAACCAATCACCTAATTATTTATTGCCACAGTTATGAAGCTACTCCATATAATTTAAATCTACAATTCCAAGATTATTGACAAGATGAATTAACTACTTCGTAAATTTTTTTAATTAAAATTGGAAACTTAAGCTTCATTTAATTGAAGGAAACAATTATAATCTCCCATTATGATCAAAGGCTTGTATATATTCCTATGAATCCTCCTTAAGTCTTCCCATAGTTTAGTTCTCTGAAAAGAAAAGTTAGTAGTATATACAGTAGCTAACTTAAAATGTACAAGAGTCTAAGATTAGTCACTAGAAAAATGTATCAAGTCATAGACATTTTGTTATTGGAATTTTGCACTTTTGTAAAATCATAGGATACAATTCTCCTACCATTAAAATGGTATAAATGATTAGTGATGAACTTCCAGCTTACACCCAAAAATTTTATTCTTTCATGCATCCTTTCAACCTTTATTTTAGTCTCAAAAAGATATAAAACAACAAGTTTTCTCTCTAATACTAAATCTCTAATATTACATTGCTTAAAAGAGTAATTAAAACCCCTAATATTCCATAATGAAATGGATATTAGAGAGGAATTTGAGAACCTTCCAACTTAATTTTACCCATCCTCCTACTGTTAGGATTCGATCATGCATCATATGCATCGACTATCATAATACGTCGTGGAAAATAATGAAACCCGGAAAATACAGAATCAAACATGTGATGTAGTAAAACAAAATATGAACTTAAGATGTGTACCTTACAATCTCCTTTGTTCTTCATTCTCTTCACCTCTTTGAGTTGTTGTAAACCATAATGACCAAAGGAGGATGTCTCTAATGATGTCTACAAGAAGAGCAAAGCCTGAAACCTCTTAGGAAGAATGGCTAGAACACACAGGAATCGCTAACTTTGTGGTGTTCTTTGAGAGAGTATTTTAGAAGATAGTGAACAATTCACAAAAAGACACTTTGTTTTCTTACACATTTTACACAAAAATGGAGTGTCTTTGACACTCTTTGGCCTCCCTCTAACCCCCAACATTAATGGAGAGTTAGTGGGAATTAAGTGGCTTTTAATCCCACTTAATTTAGCATGAAAACATTAAACCCTTCTTTAAAGGGTAATTTTATCATCTTACCTAATCCCGTCTCTTGGACTGCTCTATGCTAAACCTCTTTAACATGTTGTCTATTATGTTGACTGAGAAAGACTAAGCAACTTCTTAGATCTATTTCTATAGATTCTTATCTCCAAAATATAAGTTGCTTCTCCAAGTTCTTTCATAAAGAAATTTTTGGATAATCAAATCTTAATTGATTGTAAAACTGAGACATCGTTTCCTATTAGTAGTATGTCATCTACATACAATTAAAGGAATACAATTACACTCCCACTAACCTTTTTATACGCATAAGGTTTATCCGAATTTTGTTAGAAACCAAACTCTTTGATTGTTTGATCAAATCAGATATTCCAACTTCTGGATGCTTGCTTCAAACCATACATGGATATTTGAAGTTGGCATATCTTTTCGCCATCTTTGGATATGAAACCATCGGGTTGTGTCATGTATACATCCTCAGCTAGGTTTCCATTAAAGAAAGTTGCTTTCACATCTATTTGCCATATCTCATAATTATAATGAGTAGCAATGGCTAGGAGTATCCTAGTGGGTTTAAGCATGACTACCAGGCTAAATGTTTCATCATAGTCATCTCCTTGTCTTTGATGATAACCTTTAGCTATAAGCCTAGCTTTATAGGTAACTACATTATCCTCCATGTCAGTTTTCTTCTTGAAAACCCATATGCACCCTATGGGTTTTATCCCTTTGGGTGGGTCAACGAAACTCCATACTTGGTTTTTATACATGGAATCTATTTCGAATTTTATGGCTTGAATCCATTTGTCAAATTCTGAACTCTTTAGAACTTCTTCATAGGTAGTAGGCTCATTATTTTCTATAAGTAATATGTCATTATGTTCACTTATGAGAAATCTATATCTCTCTGGAACATGACGTATCCTACTTGACCTATAAATTTCTTGTGTGATAGAATGTTGAACTATTGTTTCATCATTATGAACAATAGTCTCGAGTTGAGGCAATTGGTCTGCATCCGTTTGAGCATCTTGAACTTCCACAAGTTTAATTTTGCTTCCACTATCTTCTTTTAGAAGAAACTCTTTCTCTAAAAGGACAATAAGCTTTGAAACAAAAACCTTTTGCTCCAAAACATTGTAGAACTGATATCCTATTTTTTCTTTAGGATCTCCTACAAATAAAAACTTGTCAGATTTAGCTTCTAGCTTATCTGACTGAATCTGTTTCACATAAACCAGACAACCTCAAACTCTCATATGAGAAAGAGAGGGTTTCTTGTTAGTCCATATCTCATATGGAGTATCAACTGACTTTGAAGGGACTCTGTTTAACATATAAACAGCAGTCTCGAGTGCATATCTCCAAAAGAATTTTGACAGATCTGCGAAGCCCATCATTGACCTCACCATATCCAATAAGGTTCAGTTTCTCCTTTTTACCATCCCATTCCATTGTGTTGCAGCGTGTAAGGTGAAGTCCAATGGGATACTATCCCATTATCTTTAAGATAATTTAGAAATTCTTGGCTTAAGTATTCACCGCCTCGATCTGATCAAATTTTTTTAATACTTCTGCCTAGCTGTTTCTCTACTCCATTTCTGAATTTTTTTGAACTTTTCAAAAGCCTCAGATTTGCATCTTATAAGATATACATACTCATATCGTGAATAATCATCTGTAATAATGAAGTATATGAAACCACCTTTGGCATGTATGGACATCAGACCACATACATCTGAATGTATTAAGTCCAATGGGCCAGTAGTTTGTTCACCCTTTCCCTTAAAGGGTAACTTTGTCATCTTGCCTAATAAACAAAATTCACATATATCATATGATTCATAGTCAAATGACCCTAAACTACCACACTTGTGTAGTTTATTCAAGCGTCTCTCACTTAAATGGCCAAGGTGACAATGCTATAAGCATGATGATTTCACATTATCCCATTTTTGTCTTTTATTATCATTGATATTTAAAATTGGATTGCACATATCTAATATGTAGATTCCATTGCCTATAGCACAAAGAATTCTATTCAAACTAATAAAACAACCATTGTTACTAAAATTTAAATGGAAACCATCTTTATTAAGACTAGAAACTAAAATAGTATTCTTAGTCAGTACAAGTATATAAAAACAATCTTCCAATTCTATTATAAGCCCACTAGGGAGTGTCAATACATAAGTTCCTAAGGCTAATACAGCAACTCTTACTTAATTGCCCATGCGTAGGTTCGACTCTTCCTTATTGAGTTATTTACTATTCTTGAGGTCCTGAATATCAGTACATATACGTGAGCCACAACTAGTAACCAATACCCATTTGTTATTATTAGAAACTGTATTAATATCAATAACAAACATACCTTAAGTAGATGGGGCATCTGATGCCTTCTTCTGTTTTAGTGACTCCGTATAGGTCTTACAGTTCCTTTTCCAATGGCCATCCTTGCCATAGTAGAAGGATGTTCCCTTAAGGCAGTCTCCTTAGCTTTCTTCTTGACCACACCTCCCTTAAGCCTTATGGACTTCTTCTTCTTTTAGTTATTCCTCCTCGAACCAAAAAAGTCCACCATCATCATAGCCTTACTATCCTTCCTGACAAATGGCACAACTGTTTTGAACAAGTTGATCAATTTAGGAATCGTGATGGATATCTGGTTCATCCTATAGTTAAGCACAAATTGTGAATAACTATCAGTCAAACCAGTCAGAATTAAGTCTATACTTAATTCATGATCCGTTGGGAAACCCAAGGAGGCCAACCTCTCAATTCATCTTCAGTGCATATTTGTAACACCCCACTCCCGCTGGACCCGAACCCGATATCGACAGTGATATCTGAGTCCGTGCCCCGCGAGGGTAGTGTGCCACATCACTAAACAATTAAAAGTTGGTATAAATTTTTTTTGAATACTCTTATCAATGATCATTAATTTGGGCCCACTTTTTCTTTTCAAAACATTTTGTTTACTTAAACTGAAAACGAAACACATCACCTTTTATTCGATGAATCATAAAGAACAGAAAGGTGACAACTCAAATTGGCCCATTTTATTTAAAACCATTTATTTCAACATAATGAAATTAACAAAAGCTCTTATTAGCCGCTTGGGCCCATTTCAAAAATAAACATACAATCACTCTCACTCATTTACAATTTTTCCAAAATTATTACAACTGAAATATTTGAGTACAAAATAATACAGCATTTTTGCGGAAAATATAATTCAGTACAAAAATAAGCAGACACTATGCAGACGTGGACTGATCCCGACCTTTAATCCTGTCTCACATGCAGTAAGTCTACTCCCGTTGTCTAACGGGGTATTCTTCTGAATCCTGAAAAATAATTGCAAATTGGGGTGAGT